>PRKT01000093.1:746913-757840 GCA_003671525.1 Saccostrea glomerata | reverse complement strand
AGCTCTCTACATAATACACATCTACAAGATATGATGGTGACAATATTATTAAAACATTAGCAATGCTATACCAGCTTTTATCTTTTACAGTTTTTGGCCTGTTAAAAAGGAACATGGTTTTAGGTTCTGTCTAATCCCGTGCATACATTTAAGTTCATTTTTTCTGTATCTTTATCCAGTCTCTCTTCCAAAGGATCTGATTTCTCTTCATCTGTAGTCTGATGTTCATTATTGACTCCAATTCTTTCTCTTCCAGGGTGTCAGTCTTTTCAGTTTCTTTAGTCGGATTTCCTATCAGGAACTCTTGACTTTTTTTAATCTATACTCTTTTTCATTTTTTTCATTGATATTTTTCTGCCCTTTTTGCTCTTGTATCCACTGATCGTTTGCCAAACTTTCATTGACAGTTCTTCAGGGTAACAATCCAACAAAGTGGCTTGAAATGTAGTGGTCTGCCACCATATCTGGCCTTGTTGTTGTCCAATGCTGCCTCGACTATATAATCTTCTCCCCCACTTTCCAAAAGCTTATGTACATCCAAGGTTAAAAACGTCTTTCAGCACCAACTTTTACAGGATGTAGAACAGTCATGAGGGATTTCAGTTGGACAAATCTGAAGAACATCCTCAACTAAATGCAAAACTGTATTCTAGGATAATGACGGGTACATTGTCTCCTTAAAAAAATCTTTTGAAATCCTTTTAGAACAGTTATGAACAATTTGTGACTTTTTCATCTAAGGGTTTACATGATTAAAGGAATTTAAATGCATTTGCAAAGAAATGTACCGTATCTGATATAACTTTAAAGGTATTTTCAATTCAGTGATATAAATCTATCTTTTACGTCTTGGATTCTATTGGCTTCATTGCAACTTTTTAATGTGTCTTGTTTACACCATCTTCATTAAGAGAACATAACTAGAATCCTCAGACTAAAGAAAACAAATCATATTCTGCCTTATTTCACATTCCCTTGTGTTACCTAAAACTTCCTTTGTGTTACCATTTTTAACTATCATATATTTTTATTACTTCATTATTTATTGTTTCTTGATTTGCAATATCCCTTTATATTTGTTTTCTGCAATACAATGAACACAATTACCACTCCATATGCAATACGCTTGTTTCATTTTTCTATCTTTAATCCTTGCTGTGTCCCTTGAGTAACTGAATTTGTCTATGGTGTTACCATAGAATACTTTAAAGAGCATAAAAGGGGATATGATTGCATCACATAATGAATTTTGATATTTCAATTTATTCAAAAGAAATAAAAGTTGTATATTTTCCTACAGAAACAAAAGAACATGCAAGAGTATATTAATAACATAAATATTTAATCGTTTTTACATCCATTGTGTTACCAAACATTGTCCTTTGTGTTACTCAAATTATTTATTGAATTAATTTATAGCTCATGGAAACATAATATGAAAAATAAATGCCAATTTGATAAAAATATTTCTGTTATTTTATATTGTAATAAACTTTACACAAATGTTGTATTAAAATTGGGAATTTAAAGGGTTTTTTTTTCAATTGGTCCGCGGAGTTACCCAATTCTGTCCTTTGCATAACCAAGACTGCAAAATCATATGATTTTCAAATGGTAAAAACATTTAGTAAATAATTTGGCATTTTAAAACAAAATTAGTTACTGGATAGTTTTAAATAAGGGAGGAAAATAAAACATATGACTCCAACTTTCATTCTTTATAATTATTTTCTATGTAAATTGTCCATGGAGTAACTAGATACATCCTTAGAGTAACTTTTCTTGCAGTAACAAAATGGACAGTAACACCAGGGAATTATTATATAAATAATTGGAAGTATAAAAGCAATAACTGACTTATGAACATAAAGCACAGCTCCTAGATGATAGGTATTTTGTTATAAACTTGCTCAATGCATCAAAGAAATGGCAAATTAATTTATCATCACAATATCGAAGTAACTCCTAGGACTCAAAAATAAATTACTATTGCAATCAAACTTGCCTTCAACCACATATTGTGCCTATGGTATAAAAGATCTGTGTAAAGTGTCTCATGATATTTTGGCGGGAACAAGACCAAAAGAAGGAGGCTGATAGTGAAGAGTTTCTTTAGGAAAGATAACTGTTACAGATAACTTTTATGTCCTGGTAACTCCAAGGACACGGCCAAAATAACACACACTTAACTTAAAAAAAATCATATTCTTACTCTTTTTCAATCACATTTTAGCATGCATTTAGACAGTATTAAACATGTACAACACAATAAAGGTCATTTTACACTGCTTAATTATATTTACTACATCAATAATCAGAGTTGAAGTCAAACATCCGGCCAAATCACAAGCAATTCTCTTTAATTTTACTCAGGTTGAAGGACTTTTTTCAGTATTCAAGTCAATTTTTAATCACACTTAATTTTTTTCTACACTTGTAGATTGTTGTTAAATTCATCGGGTAAAAAAAAATTTGATTTTTATTGCAAAATTTTCAAAAAAGCTTGTATAACAGGAATTTGGACATTTTTTGAAAATGACCCATTTACGTATTTAAAACTAATTTCTTTATTGAAATTATCTGCTTTGAACGAACTTATATTAGTATATTAACCTATGTAAATAAAAAGATGACACGGACCCTGTTACCACAACAAAGGTTTGTAGCACAAAAGTAGTCTTGTATCTGAACAACTAAAATTCAAATTTTTGATCATCATTAGAAGACCCTAGTAAAATATTTTTAAAAAAGGAAGCACAAATTTAATTTTTTTTTAGGTGAAACTGCATCCATCTCCCTTTTAGATAAGTGAAGATATAAGAGAAAAGAATATGACTACTAGTATTAATTTGAAAGGAAAGAATGAGTCAATATATTTTCATTGACTTAGTTTCAAAATATCTAGATAAATATATCTAATAAAATATCTATGTTTTTCTTGAAATGCTTTGTAGATTTAATTCATGCAGATCGATGTAATTAATCAATATTTGTATTGTTTGAGAATATCTAACAAAAAAACATGTCAGAGCAAGATTTATTTGTTAAATGAGATTTCACAGTGTTCTAGTTAAAAAGTTGCTCAAATCTTATCTGTCTCGTACACAGCAACAAATTCATGTCAACAATATTATGTCAGATTTTAATTCCACAAAATGCAGTTTCACTCAGGTAGTATTTAGGACAATTTAACTCTTAATAATCATACGTTTATCGGTGTTAGTGATGTCTTTAAACATTATTTATATCCTGATGACAGCGCAAGTTTTATGCACAAAGAGAGACAAGAAATGTTGCATAGAAATAGGCAATATTCTTGAAGAACTGTTTTTCATGATTTTCTGAGATTGAGATAAAAGAACCGAAGAAATAAAAAAAAATTAAAATTAAAAAATCTGTAATATATCAATGCATGAGATGCCTTGTCTTGTCCGATTCCTTTTTTTTTTTAAATTAAAGTGTTTATTTTTTAGCTATAAATGAGTAATTTATAAAACCACTAAAATTTAAAGGATTATGCAATATTCCTGAAACGTGTCATGTCTAAATTTTCTCGTGTAATTTGTGTGTGTTTGTGACTAGTCTAACTAAAAGCTAAAGACCCCATTGGGTAAGATTTCTTTAAAATATATGGGTTATCCTCTGGTTATTTTTATCATCTTTTATTTTATGTAACTGAAGCAGAGTTCTGAGATAATGTCTGTTTCCTGATTGGAAAATGTAATAATGATAAAGTCCTTGTTTTGCTCACGGAGACCCGAAATAAGTGTCAGATCAAAAAGTAAAATAGGAGGTGCAAAATGGCATCATGTAATAAAGAATATGTGAAAATATCATTAAATTTTATGTAGTGGTATAGGAGGATTTGCTGATAAGAGATTGATACCCTTCAATATTATAGGGGGAATGGCAGTGTCAATATTTTGCTCTTGAAAACCAAAAAAAACGATGCACAATGGTGCAAAATGGCAATATATAACAAAGATTCCGTGAAATTCTCATTAAATTACATTCAGTGGTAAAAGAGGAATTGCAGATAAGAGATAGGTACCCCAAAGCGTAACAGACAGACGGACGGACATCCCGATTACTATATACATGTACCCTCCCGCTTTTCAAGCGGGGGTATGATAAAAGTCGAGAAAGAAATTACTTATACCTTGTAAATCTTACTTCTAAAATCAAGTCTTTAAAAGTCGTTTTTGACTACTGGAATCAGGTAGTAATTGCTATTAAACATAAATTACACAAAAATATTTGTCATTTTTGTTTGGCTAAAGGTAATATATAAATCTTGTTGTCATCGTGTTTTCCACCGAGACTTTGTCATCAACTGGTAACTTTGGATATAAATACCGCCTGACTGAAAAAAAACACTCATTAATCACCTTCATTTCGAAAGAAAACGGAAATGTACGGATATTTAATTTGTTTAAGTTTGATTTTCACTGAAAATGTTATTTTTGGTCTTCCAACTTCTCTTACGCCCTTAGCACAGACAGAGACAGGTATGCTTAACAAATTAACTTTAATAAGTAAAAACAAAAATATGTATTTTTGTTATTGATTATGGATTTTTGCTATATTTTAATTTGTTTGCTCTGTTCCTATTTTGTATTGTTTTATAGACTTTTGATCTTGAAAACTGTTAGTATTCTCCATATGTTTTATAGACTTGACCTGTTACACTTATTATTCTATTTCGACGAAAGGGTTATTTATATGCTTTTGATAATTGTTAACAAATATCTCCCTTGTTAAACCTTTGTGCATGTATTATCAATAGCAAACTTAGATATAAATGTCTTAATGGTATTAGATTTACAAACACTTCGTGAATTGTTAAATATACAAATAAATGTTTTAATACTTAGTCTACGTTTACATACGAAAAAGTCTAATCATGAAATTGCTTTCAACATTCATTTCATTTATTTACAATAATAATTACTCTAAATTTTAAATTCTGTTTAAAAAATAATCTGTCTGCAAAAATGTCGAATCATACAATTAATGGCTTGAGTATCTTCTGTTGTCAATTATATGGCACAAATGATACTGAATTTAACTTAGGAATTATCGAGATTTTTCTTTCCTTTTAAAGACATTGTCAGATGAATATACACAACTTACGAAAAAGATAAACATAGGTTAAAAAAATTCAATAAACTTGCTTTATTCCTGAATTTAAACTATTCAACTTAATGACTAAATTCATGATTAATAATGTTAAGTGCATGCTTGAGTTAATTCATTACAGAGGGTCAATAAGATAAAAAAAAATTATGCAATCATATACATGTTTATTGCATCAACTGGTCATCTACTGAATTAATTTCTTCCACATTTAATCTCTACAATTAACTATCTGTAAATTATTATTTCTGTGTTCACTTTTCAGGAAGTCTTTTGCAAAACAAACTGCTTCACAAATTACATAACCCTAACGAAATACTTCCGGATTCTCTAAATAAAAGAATCGTCGACACGAAAGATATTGCCATTGACGCAACGAAGTTCTGCACCTTCTGTCGTCAGCCTTCATATGAAAAATCAAGAGATTGCACAAACTACTGCATGCCTTCAAGAAGAGCAGAGAGTAAAGTAATTCAACAAAAGCAAATTGAAAAAGGCAACACAACTGGAGGTAAGAAAAACGTATGATCATTTCATTCTCAGCATCAATACGTACAAAGCATTAAGATAATCATGTGTATCCATATGTTCTTTATAAAATCTTTATCTATAAAACTCCTTTTTTAGGTGGCGAACAAAAAGTTATCCTTGGTGATACGCTGTGTGCGTTTTGCAAACAGTTTCCAGAGTTCCAGTCCACAAGCCAATGTCTAAAATCATTATGTTCCAAGGCCTCAGTATCGTCACCCACGTTACAAGTCCAACAATTAAAGACACCAATTTCAGTTGCTATTTAGTTTTACTTTTATGAAGCAAAATACATTTTCATAACAAATTTTTGTTGGTTTCTTTCTTGTTACATTTATATGCATTTCTATTTAAAAATATAACAAATATAGCTCACATATTCGATGATGCGTTACGTTTATCGGTCGGTTAAGTAGAATTTCTTCTAACCTGTCAAGGGATACAAACCTTTTCTGTTTCACTGACTATAGTTATGTTCAAGAAGCCATGGGCCATTTTTTTTGGGGGGGGGGGGGTGTTGCAGCAATACAAAGTGATGAACAGAGGCAATCTCCTATGAATCCAAATTATAGCAGTGTTTTGAATTTAACATTTAATGTACGCTTTCCATTAAGCAAGGTTAGGACAAGCACAAGCTGCTGAACTGTAGCGTTATGGTTTTATATACTGGTCTGTAACTATAACGCTACAGATCCCGTAATGTAAAAAATGTGCAATTTCCTTTTCGAGTTTCCAGCATTAGTCAATCAACTACCCTTCATTCCCTTGTTTTAGACACATTTTTTTACCAATATGTGTATTTTATCCACCTTCCGACCCTTTATAATCGTCTTTACAAGTAATATACTAGCTTTATATAAGATGTTTGTTGGATTGCAGAAAATTCAAAACATGCGCGTTTATCGATCGGAGAGACGATTATAAAGAGTTGGAAGATAGATTAAAGACACAGTGCATATATCATATTATCGTGTTTTCAACCGAACATTCGTCATCAAGTGGTAAATTTGGATATAAATACTGTCTGACTAAAAATGAAACACGAATCAACTTCGTAGAGAAAAGTACCGATATTTATTTTTTTCAGTTTGTTTTTCATTGAAAATGTTACTTTTGGTCTCTCGCTCCCCCTTTGCAAGGAGAGAGTAAGATTTGTTAACAAATCAATTCTAAAAAGTAAGAATAGAAATATAAACAAGATGTAATTTTAATTATGTCTTACTTTTTCTTGACCTGTTACATTTATTATTCTATCTAGACGAAAGATTGATTTACATGCTTCTGCTAATTGTAAACAAACTTCTCCCTTGTCACACCTTTGTGAATGTAGAATTGATAACAGACTTAGAATAAATGTCTAAATAATATTGGATTTAAAAAGTCTACTCATGTATATACTTTCTACCTTAATTGCAAAAAACGAGAATTATTTCATATTTTCAACTCGGTTTTTAGTTAATTTTAATGGCACACTGAAACATTCTTTCTAAGATTTCTCAAGGAATTTTTTTTTTTACAAAAACCATTGGCAGATAAATTTACATTTTACATTTGCTAAAAGATGAACGTTGATTGAACAAAAATTAAATAAAAATTTTCGGTTACGCAAAGGTGAAGGAGTCTTTTTAAGTAAACTATAATAATATCCCTTGTCAGTATTTTTTCTTGTCCATTATTTTTACAGATCTGTCTATTTATCCGATCGTTTCAAAGAGAGACTATTGGAGCTTATTCCTTCTTTGCACCCGTTCCCAGCTTGACTGAGGTAAAGCCATTTTGGAGTCTATTTTTGCTCTGCTTCTATTTTTGCATTGCGTATTTGTTTTTTAGACTGGCCTGCCTGTCTGATATCCGATTTTCCTGCGTACGATAAAGACAGGCAATACCAGTCTAATTTGTTTTTTTTGGGCATAACGACTGTTTATCATCTTATTCTATTTCAGAAATGCGCAATATTAAAGAGAAGGCATGATGAAATCATAATAACCTGCCTTTTTAATAAAAATCCTAATGATTTTGAGGGTCATGTTTTCTTCAATAATCTTCTGAGCTAAATAACCGATCGTTATCTTAATTCTTATTCTAGAGAAGATAGTTTACTTCTTAGGATTTGCTCCTTTAATATGTTTATTTCAAATGGTGTTTTCAATTCGTCTGAAAATTAGATGTGGTTTTTTTTTCTTTAAGAGTTGCTCAAATGGAACCAAAAATTAAAAATATGTATATATAACATTTCATCAATGTGAAAAATTTCTTTTTCTTTATAGATTAATTTCTTAATGATTAATCATATCACCTACATTACCTCTAAATTACAATTTGTCCTAATAAAACTATATTAAAAATTTATTCATAAATTGTCATTTGGAAAAAAAGTAGATGATGTAAAGAGATTTATTGTTTTTTGCCATACGAATTTGTTTATTTTTCAGCTTTGGGAAAAAAACAGGTGTAAGTTACGTTTGCAATTGAACAGCTAACAGGAAGTAAAATAGCGATGGTCGACTCATCTCCCTTTGACTTAACATTCCACTATTCCTACAATACAATACCACAACATAATTTTCAATAGATTTGTATGTGGGGCAAATGTGCAACAGATAACTGAAGAAGAATGGGACAAAAAGCAACCAAAAAGGACCTTAATGTTACATTACTCCGTTGAACTCATCATGTTCGCCATTCTTCAAATACAAATCATAATATGTGTACCACTGTATTCCGATGATTGCATCAACAATCCCAAAGCTTTAAAGAGCGTTATTTCTTCCATCAAGTAGTACAGTTAGTAGCACTCTCCAGCCGTAATCGGCTGAATATGGAATTTAGACCTTAATTATTGCGTTTAAATAGAGATTCTATTAACTGCATTTCCATTAATGCTTTTTATATTAAAAGCAATTTTGAAAATGTCTTTCACGAAAAACATGGTACATAAGCTTTTCTTGAATCGTGAATGAAGTGAAGATTCATTAGAATCCCCGCCCCCTCGAAAGTAATTTAAATTCTCCGTGTGAACGCTAAGCGAAGTTAATTCGCAGTAAACTTGCGTTTAATTCGAAGTAAGCTCTCCGTGTGAACAGAGCATAAAAACACTACTTTCTAACTCCTTTCTTGCAAATATTCATATATTTATATCGATTTAACTTATATTCATTTTTTTCATAATGACAAGACTTTATCGATATTTAAAATTTTAAAATTATAATCTATCATAAAATACCTTGTTTCGATCGATACATGGAAAACAATATAATATTTAAGTCGATAAAACTTAAAGCAATAAAATATGTTGAACAAAAGAAACTGCATTTGATTATGTTAAAACATCTTAATACAATTCAAATATGTATACAAATAAGGAGTTATTGCACTATATATGTTGATAAGACAATAAAATATAAAACTATATACAAGTTATAACACAACAAGCGTAGAGCCCTTTATGATTCCGTAAGCTGTTGTTTCCTTTTTCTCAATATTTCGTTATTTCGATGATTTATTATCAGTTATCAAAAGCTGCTTTCATTCATGTCGACAAGATATATTCCAGTAAGCATAAAATAAAAGATATTACAGAGTCTACCATATCTGTTTCAAATTTGTATAATTTACTAAAAATACTATATCTACATAAATGGTAACTAACAGAAGGTTAAAAATAAAAAAAAAAATAAAAAGATCAGGTTCATCTTTTCCATCCAAACTGAATTATAAAGGAAAAACCACTGAAAACATTAATGACGTGTAATTTATGGCAAAAAATTATATCTGTCTATAAAGGTAAAAACAAAGATAAATGTATTTTTACCAATTACAGAGGTATTTCAATGACATTTATCTAGTTAGAAGTGGCAAATCATTTCCACATAATCTAGAATTTGGGTTAAGAAATTACAACAGTGCAATTCCAGCTTGTTATGTTCTAAAAGAAGCTATCATAGCTACTATGTTTTCCAGTTTTCTGTGCATTTTTAGATAATGAAAAAGCCTTTGACAGAATCTGGCATAATGGATTATTATTTAAGCTGTATAATCTTGGATTAGACTTCAGATTTTGGCAAATATTAAAGTACTGGTATAATGACAGCAAGTGTTTTGTAATGTAAACTCCAATTTGTTTAAAACCTCACAAGGTGTAGGACAAGGAAGATTACTTAGTGCTTTTATGTTTCTTATGTATATTAATGATTTATTACATGAGATATGCAAAAATGGCAAAGGCCTTTTACTATGGAAGGGACTTACCGCCAAAAGTCTATGTATCTTGCTTTTATTCTTATTCTACCTACTTCTTTATGCTTTGTTATTATTGTAACTATATGTCACTTTATTGTTTTCATATTCGTCTTTATTACATTTCACTTTGACTTTAATCCTTCTTCATTTTGCCCTTACTTCTATGTTGCTTTATTCTTGTAAATTCATTTTACTTTCTTTTAAATTGATACAGTTTCTAAATGATTATAACTATTACGAACGTTAACTCAATCACGCAAACAATGAAGCATATTCAATGAAGACGAATACAAGTTGTCCGAATTTAGTGCCCCATTATAACGCTAGGTGGCAGGGGTGTTCGCTAAGAGTGTTGGTAAAATTAGGTAAGCAAACCCGGGCCGGGGTTATTCGAATTTTTTTTCAATTTTCTGCCTTAATACTTAATTAATGAAACTTAAATGTTTAAAAGACTGATGTTTGTTACAAGTCCAGGTATGTACCTACATGCCATTCCCTCGAAAATCTCGCTAGATGGTAAGATTTCCCCTGGAAGACTGACTACATAGTGATGCTTCCTTCGGAAGACTATACAGCGGGACTTCCCCCGGGGAAGTTTTAATATATAGGTAGTCTTCCGTGGGAAATCTCGCTATACATAGCAATTCGCCCCCATTCCTAGCAACCCCTCCCCCGAATAGTTTTTAGCTCACCTGAGCCGAAGGCTCAAGTGAGCTTTTCTGATCAAAATTTGTCCGTTGTCTGTCGTTGTAGTCGTTGTCGTCGTTGTTGTTGTCGTCGTAAACTTTTCACATTTTCATCTTCTTCTCAAGAACCACTGGGCCAATTTCAACCAAACTTGGCACAAAGTATCCTGGGTGAAGGGGATTCAAGTTTGTTCAAATGAAGGGCCACGCCCTTTTCCAAGGGGATATAATCATGATTTAGAGAAAAATTATTGGCATTTTTAAAAAATCTTCTCCTCAAGAACCACTGGGCCAGGAAAAATGAAACTCATGTGGAATCATCCTCAGGTAGTGTAGAT
>PRKT01000093.1:692538-743232 GCA_003671525.1 Saccostrea glomerata | reverse complement strand
CACTTTCCATGGACACGATGCAGTAAAGGTTTAAAATGGGGAAAGTGGTGGTATTTGGGAAAAAAAACTTTGGCACTGGAGTTCGAACCTTCAACCCACCCCCAACCCACCCCTCCTCACGAAATAGAATTTTTGTGTTTGGAAAATGGACATTTCTTTTTTTCTTTTTCTTTTTTTTTTTTGCTTGTCAGGTTTTTTTTTGAAGGTCTAAAAAAAAATTCGTACACTTACCCCCTCCCCCCCCAACTTGCAATTAGCTTCCGACGCCAATGAAATCCTATTTCGGGGGCGGGTGGGTTTTGAGTTAGATTCAACTTCTTCTATAGAATCAAATTTAAATTTTCTTCCTACTATACGTACAACATTTACTTACTTGACCCTAACTCTTACAAAAAGTGGGTCGGCCTTTAAATGAACATATTCAGTATAGTATAAAGTTATGTCTGAAAAAAAAGAAGACGCTATTCCTGTGTGCCCAGAGAAAATAAATATGGAGTTTCCATCATTGGATCGGGAGATCGGATCCGGCCTTCAGAAGTTCGATTGATAAAGTATTAAGGCGCATTGAAGAATCTCAAATAACCCGACCCGGGTTTGCTTACCTAGTTTTACCAACACTCGTAGCGAACACCACGCCACCTAGCGTTATAATGCTGCACTAAATTTTGACGGTTTGACATCTAGCTTCCATTCGTCTTCATTGAATATGCTTCATTGTTAGCGTGATTGAATTAACATTCGTAGTAGAGATAATGCTTATAATTTATTAAAGAAACTGTTTAAGTTTAAAGGAAAGTAGAATGAATTTACAAGAATAAAGCAAAATAGAAGTAAAGACAAAATGAAGAAGGATAAAAGTCAAAGTGAAATGTAATAAAGACGAATATGAAAACAATAAAGTGACATATAGTTACAATAATAACAAAGCATAAAGAAGTAGGCAGAATAAGAATAAAAGCAAGATACATAGACTTTTGGCGGCAATTCCCTTCCATATTTTACTGGGTGATTTACACATTCCAGGTATTCTATTAGCAGATGAAACTGCTCTAATGAGCAATTCGCCACAATCATTACAGTGTTTACTCAACCTTGTAGAAAACTATGCATTTACCTGGAGACTCCATTATAATCCAAGTAAAAGTATTTTTATTGTATTTAGGAAAACCAAAAAATGTTCCATATCTTGTAGCGTTACGCTTTTTGGTAGTGAAATACCTCAGTCTGAAAGTACAGTGTATGCTGGTTGTATTCTCCAGGCAAATATGAAAAGTTGTATCTGAAAAAATGTGGAAACAGGTCGTGCTACCGTCTGCCCTCTACTCTTGCGAGATATGGCCTTTATTGTCATTTACAAATATGCAACAACTTGAATATGTACAAAGACACTTCGCCAGGATAATTTAAGGATTCTCAATTTTTTTCTCCGTCACTTTCAAGCATCTCGAATATTGAACTGTGTACTATACAGGGCTTTTTTTTATATATGTAGCCTACTTTTATTAGGTTGACTCCATAGGTCTGAACAAAGCTCTGTACATTATCAGATCTATAAATTAATTTCTGATATATATATGTATCTGAAAAAAAAATTGCAACCAAAAACATGTTACAAACTGCTGGCAATTACAAGCTCTTAGATATGTTGTAAAACAATTGTAGCATTATTTACAGTAAAAAGGAATTTTCAAAAATGATTATCATGCATCTCGAATCATCATTTCGGGAGTAGTACACACTGTTTTAAAAAACGTTTTACAGTAAAAAAAAAAAAAAAAAAAAAAAAAAAAAAAAAAAAAAAAAAAAAAGCTTCTGTACAGAAAGGTCGCCCTATGTTTTGAGAAATGAGTGGACATGACAGCGTGTAAGAATATCTAAACAATTATTCTAAAATATTAGTAACTGTATTTATCCAGGTTTGTATTAAATTCAAACAGATAATGAAACTTGAATTTATTGCTTAAAACCTTCGAAACAATTCATATGAAGCACAATTTGTGCAAATTCTTATGCTTGAAAAGACGTTTATTTTGTTAACATATAGATTCATTGAACCATCGTATTTACGAGTAACCCACGAAATTTGGTCCCCACGAACAGATCAAATTTTGCTCAGCAACAAACATTGACCCCTACGAATTAAAATGATTCCACAGTAATCAATATAATCGGCTACACTCAAAAGAAAAGGACACCAAGAGAAATCCCTCTGCTTATTACCTTTATTACCCTGTCTCCTCCAATCAGCCATTATGAAAAAACATTGTTACTGCTCTTTGTGTGAAGAAGGGAGTGAGGAAGAAAGGGTGATTGGATGGTTGAAGATGACTAGAATGTTATGATATTGATTAAGTCATTCTTCGCAGATTATATGTGCATATTAAGTTTTCCATTAAATGTATTATGGCTTTGCTTTATCTTGCTTTTAAATACAAGTGCATCTATTGATTTTTTTTCCTGCATTTATTGTGTTATATTCATCTTTAACACCAAAAGTTTTCTAAAACAAATTGTATATGCTTAACTAGACGTTTGTTGTGGTCAAATGACAAAAGATAGAGGGGTGGCATACTTTATATTTGAATATTAGGCCTACCTTGTTAGCAAAAACCACCTGCCGTTTGGTCGCATTTTAAATGCATATCGGAGATTAATTGTTAGGCCTTTGTTTTTATGCTAAAGAACTTTATTCGGTAATAACCAATCAAATCAAACTTTGACGGAGAAATATTTAATTATGTTCTTAAACAGGGGGCTTTATGTTGACTTCAAACCACTGAAAATTTTCATAAGCAATGACGTCATATGTGAGAAATGACGTCACGAAAATGACGTTTATTAAAAATTTCCATGATTTCTACTGAAAAATGTATATATTACGTCGATATTTTGAGTAAAAGTCACCGACTGCAGGTCTGATCAGGCTCAGTATTTTGATATAATGTATAGAATGATAATATCAATGAAATATGTAAATATTGTTCATGAGCAAATTTGCGCTCTATAGATGTTAGAGCTAAAGTTATTGAAATTTTGTCCATTTTGCCCTCATTCTAAAAAATGACATAAAATCGGACTAGTTTGTAACGTCATAAAACAAAAATTGTCAATAAACCACTTTGAAACTATAATATGTAATAGAATTCAGCAAATTTCAAGAATTTTTTTCTAAATTTGACTTTTGTGGGTGTAAGATATGTAATATACCGCATATAGTTCTTTGACTACGGATTATTTCTTCCAGTTTATGAAAACATTGGGCTCACTGGGTCCAATAAAGATTCTGTAAAAGTCTCATTTATATTCATATGAAGCAGAATTTGTACAAAATCTTATGCGTGAAAAAGAAGAAAACACTTGCTGTGGCCTTCATCTCGACATTAAGATATATCGACGACGTATTGTCAATTAATAATGGTGATTTCCATTCCTACGTCGATACGATATATCCTTGTGAGCTTGAGATAAAAGATACCACAGAGTTTAACACGTCTGTTTCATACTTGGATATTTTACTTGAATAAGACGCTAATGATAATCTTACAACCGAGCTATATGATAAACGTGATGACTTTAACTTTTCTATCGTCTACTTCCCTTACTTATGCAGCAATATACCTTCATCACCTGCGTACGGAGTTTATGTATCTCAGTTGATTCGATACGCAAGAGCATGCTCTGCGTATGAACAATGTCTCAAACGAGGTAAATTATTGACGAGCAAGTTGATGAAACAAGAATATCAACAGTCTCATTTAAAGTCATCTTTCGTAAGTTCTATGTTCGATACAGTGACCTTGTCAGCAAATGCAATTTATCAGTGAGACAAATGCTGACTAACGATTTTCATACTTATTGTTAGTCCATTATTTATAACTGAATTGACGACGGATTTTTCCGTTATTTCCCGAACACGACAAGGAGTACACGGCGGGTGTGACCGGTCAACAGGGGATGCTCTCTCCTCCATGGCACCTGATCCCACCTCTGATGTTTCGGAGGTTGGTGTTTGCTCTTCTCCTAATTTGTATCGTTTTATGGACTTTGATATTGAATACTGTTCGTTATTTCAATATCCTTCACGTAATACATCGACCGGTATAGATTTACAACCGACTTGGTATAGATTAACAATTGACCGGGTATAAGTAATCCACCATCTTCACGTAACAGACTTCACCCGATCGTAATCCAGGATTTCACGGAAAAATCAACAGAGGTGGGGTAATATGATAACCGTTGCCTCAACCGTTTATAAAATCAAAAGTCTTTTTGCCATAGACTGTCGAAACATGTAATGTTTAAGCAGAAAATTGTACATATATAAATATGTTTTCTTTTTTGCATTGTTTACGTTACATGAATTTATATCTGTTGATACAAACTCTCCATTAATTTGGAGGAAATATAGAATATCTTATTTCATTACCGTCTTCCTTGGAAGACGGTATTGTATAGTTGAAGTTTTTTACAGTCTTCGGACTATGCACTTCCTCTCTTTTGTGATTGGTAGAAATTGCATGATGAGAAAATTTTCAATTATTTCATTGGTTGAAATGCTGTTCAAGGCAAGGGAGATAACTTTCTGATGATCTAATTTTCGTACGACTTAACAATTTTGCAAGATTTCCAATCTTAAAAAAATGACAAAACGAACAGCAAATTCAGCAGTTGTTAATTCTTATTAACATGGTATTTTTTATAGCAATAAATAAAAAGGTCTCTTTAATTCATTATTAATAAAATTTGATTTTTATAGCTTGCAGGCTTTACAATTTGTTATTATTATTTTCCCCTTTCTTGTTTAAAGAAGGGAATGGAATCAGCCGAGGTTTGCCGAAAGTTCTCGTCCAGTCAAAGTTTACGGAGATGACCGAGCGACAACTGTGGTAGAGCTAATGCCAGTAAAAAGCTAATGCAGAAATACAAAATTCAAAAGAATTATACGACCTGATAGGTGTAGATCAGTTTACTGTTTAAGATTGTTGCTAAAGACGGAAAGCTTTTTTAAAAAGCTCTATTTGTCTTATCTTATCATACTACGAAAGCCCAGAAGGCTCATTCGAGATTCGAGATTCAAAATACGAGATTCGAAATTCGAGATTCGAAATACGAGTTTCGAGATTCAAGATCCAAACTAACCAATCAAAAGCGGATTCAACATTTGATTACTCCCCTTTATTATGTTTTTACTATCAAGAAATCGTTTAAAATAATTATAACCAATGGGTCATTTGATTAAATTACAATGCAAAAAAGAGTGTTTTATATATATTAGAAGGAAATTTAAATAATTATTGGATTTTTGCAGCAAGATATACTTCAATTTATATTATAGCTTCTTAAATATTAAATAGATTACATATATCAGGAGTATATATATTTTTGTATTATCTTCTACACTTTTTTTTTTTTTGTATTTCCGCGCATAGGAAAACCACAGGTACTTGTGGACAGGCCCCCCCCCCCCTCGATATTCAATACCAGGGCTTACTGGACAATTTTTTTAACAAATTATATTTATTACACTTATTAATGTGTACAATACGAAAACATCACGGGCGTAAAACCCCCAGAATAATCGTTTAACAAAAAAAAAAACCATTATACATTACCCCTCCCCACTATACAAGAGAGGTGTCATTTAAGGAGAAAATATGGGATTATTACGAGATGCAGAGTCAATACGATAGCATGGACTAAGACAGAAATATATGTAGAGACAGTGAATTTTAATCAACATTTTAAGTTAAAATAAATGCATGGTTTTAAACCTAGAAATAGCAGCGTAAACAAACTTATAATGTATAGTGGGGTATTTTTTGTGTTGAGCGATTATTCTGGGTTTTTACTATTTTTTTTGGCATTGAACACACGATGAATAAGTGTATTAGATATATGTTGTGAAAAAAGTCCAATAAGCCCTGGGGTTGAATATCGAGAGGGGGGATGCCCTGTCCACAAGTACATTTGGTTTTCCTATGCGGGAAAATACATAAAAATTAAGTTTAGAAGACAATACAAATAAATATATATACTCATGATATAAGTAATTTTTTTAATATTTAAGAAGCTATAATATAGATTGAAGTATATTTTTCTGATCAAAAATCCAATAATTATTAAAATTTCCTTCTAATATATATAACACTCTTTCTTGCATTGTAATATAATTAAATGACCCATTTGTTATAATTATTTTAAAAGATTTCTTCATAGTAAAAACATAATAAAGGGGAGTAATCAAATGTTGAACCCGCTTTTGATTGGCTAGTTTGGATCTTGAATTTCGAATCTCGAATTTCGAATCTCGTACTTTGAAACTCGCTTCTGATTGGTTAGTTTGGATCTTGAATCTCGAAACTCGAATTTCGAATCTTGTACTTTGAAACTCGAATCTCGAATGAGCCTTCTGGGCTTTCGTATCATACAGAATTGTCTCCGGATTTTTCTTTGGTCCAATCATGATAAGGAGGATATGCGTGTGTGTGGTCGACAGTGGATGCTCATTTCTCCGTGGATCCTGATTTCAATTTGTTTTTTAGAAATCTTTTTTTTTTCTTCTCCTGATTTGTATATTTTTGAATGGACTTTGAGCTTTAATACTGTATACAGGGTTATTTTTGCCCCGTGTTAATTTGCCCCTTCAAACTTGCAAACAAAATATGCCCCGTCTTGAATCTGTTCAGTGAAAGTTTTGTACTTTAAATTCGCCGTGCACCTGATGGTAAAGTGGGAAAAAATGAAACGGAGGCGAAATTATCCCATTCACCTTCTAATTTTCACACTCGATTATGTTTCTTATATCCTTATTTCATTTGTTTAATGATGGGAGAAAAGATATTTTTTTTCTTTAAACAACGTAGAAAGGTCTTTGGTATACTATATATACTATACATGCGTTACAATAAATGCTTAAATAAAGATCCTGTCTCGGAAGATGTATAATCTCTATATTAACATTCCCAGACAAAATATATATAAAAGAAAAACCTTATTTTAGGTGCATTTCAATTCAGAAATTTGAATAAATTGTAGACATTTAACATCGCAAAATCTAATTGAGATTTATATTTGTCGTACACAATTAAGCCACAGAATTTCCTTGACTTAGAATAAGATGAAGGTCGTCTTTTATGTTTATATTACTATGTTTTAGGGCAACAAAAAGAATTTGTCATCCTGTCATTATGATAAATGCTCTTTATTAAAAATAATAAATTGTTATAGGGTAAAAAACGACTTAATTAACAAGTAGTTTAGAACTCACGCGTTTAAAATAAAAAAAATTTAAAGTTTCTATGTTTTGTATTTATTTTTATAAACATGAGTTATCAAAGATTACGAAGCTCACCTCGACGAATGTTATCAGTTTAGGTAATGCAAATCTCACATAATATTTTCTTAAAAGTATTTATTCTGACTTCAATATTCAAGCAAGTTCTCTTTAAGGTCTTAAAATTCATTAGGGATTGACCTGTTCAAAACTTTAGCCTCATCACTCGTTTGGAAAATGTGGGTCAGATCCAGCATCTGAAGCAAGTTTATTTCGATTTTCCATCCTAAGATGCATCATCAATGCAAGTTTGGTCCACGTAGGGCTTATAGTTACTTGGGAATAACCTAGTCACTCATCAGGAAAATTAGGACCTGCTCCTAAAACTTTAACCTGGTCACTCATCTGGTAAATGTAGATCACATCCAGCATCCAAAGCAAGTCTGGTAGAGTCCATTCCTAGATGCATCATCCATGTAACTTTGGTCCGGGTAGGGCTTATAGTTACTTGGGAATGGACCTGCTCCTTAAACTTTAACCTGGTCACCCATCTGGAAAATGTAGGTCAACTTCCAGTATCCTAAGCAAGACTGGTACGTAGTGTCCATCCTTATATGCATCATCCATATAACTTTGGTCGTGATAGGGCTTATAGTTACTTGGGAATAGACCTGCTCCTAAAACTTTAACCTGGTCACTCATCTGGTAAATGTAGGTCACATTCAGCATCCGAAGTAAGTCTGGTATTGTCCATCCCTATATGCATCATCCATGTAACTTTGGTCGGGATAGGGCTTATAGTTACTTGGGAATGGACCTGCTCCTAAAACTTTAACCTGGTCACTCATCTGGTAAATGTAGGTCACATCCAGCATCCGAAGCAGGTCTGGTAGTGTCCATCCCTATATGCATCATCCATGTAACTTTGGTCGGGGTAGGGCTTATAGTTACTTGGGAATGGACCTGCTCCTAAAACTTTAACCTGGTCACTCATCTGGTAAATGTAGGTCAGATCCAGCATCCGAAGCAAGACTGGTAGTATCCATCCCTAGATGCATCATCCATGCAAGTTTGGTTAAGGTAGGGCTTATAGTTACTTTGGAATGGACCTGCTCCTAAAACTTTAACCAGGACGCCGACGCCGACGCCGACACCGACGCCAACGCCAACGCCGGGGGTATAGCATAAGCTCATCTCGATGTCGTCGAGGTGAGCTAAAATACTTTTTGATTTCAGCATGTTATCTGATGTAAAATGGCAATGCACTCTGATCCTTCATAAAATTAAAAGCATATAACTAAGAATTTCCTTTGTCTATATTATAATTCAAACCCCTCAAAAAGTGTTCAATAATCACGCTAAAAACATAAATGTAACTTTTTGTTTATCTTTTAATATTGCAGATATCTTAAGGCTGTCTTCCTCAATTTAGATTGAATGGTAAAAAGGACAGACTTAGCCTTCCGAAGGGATTCTGTCATCGTTGGGAAATATATCATCTATATTTGATTGGAAACGCAGAAGCCTGATTTACTACGACCTTTGTCAAGCTGTCTGTGTACGTGATTAATATAGCAAAAGGATCTCAATTTTCATTGGTGGACCTCTGTCCTGAAAAAGATTCACACACTGACACCTTTAATTAAATCAAACTTGTTAAACAATGAGTTCGGTTGCATTATATTGTTTATTGTATTTCCTTTTAGTTACGTCAGTTGTCCTTGGTCAACATAGAAGAGAAAACAGAAGAGACAGACATACACACATCCGTCCTGACCGAACGAGAGGTAGTATATATCATTTTGTTGATTCATTTCCTCATTTAACTACCATAATAACGCGTGTTTAGTAATGGAGTCAGGTGTATGAGCCTGTTATGACAAACCTGTTTACTTATTGTTTTAAAATTCCGAAACAGAACAGTCAATTATTCGTAGAAAATGCACATCTGGTTTTTGTAATTAAATCCTTCACCTGACTTAAATGTCTTTTTTGGAAAAAATTCTTTAAATGTCTATTGTTAATTCATAAAATAAACACAAATCATTGTTAGCTGCATATTTTCTTTTGTCCTAATCCGTAGGTCAAATCACTGGAACATGGCAAAGAAGAAATAATGGAAGGAATCTGGAAACTTATAGAGGTATGTTGTTGGTTCTTTATTTATAGAAAATAGGTTTGGTAATGATTGGGCGAAATTGATACCCCTGGGAATTTAAGTTATTCGCTAGAAAATCTAGTGCATGAAAAGAAAACATTTGCTGTGGTTTCCAATGTCTTTTGGATATATCGATGACGAATTATCAATTAACAATAATTTTTGTACGTCTACAATGAGCTACCGGCATGGGTGTGACTTGTCAGCAGGGAATGCACACTCCATCATGGCACCTGATCCCATATCTGAAATTCTATAGGTCCGTGTTTGATCTTCTCCTGATATGTATTGTTTCAAAACACATTTCTGAACATGAGTACAGTTCGTTTTCTCTAAAATTTATACTTTATACATGTATATGAATTTTCTGTTTTGTACATGTAAATCATCTCTATTTTTTCGAATAAACGAAGAAAACGCTCTTGAACAGAATGCGTTCTGTCATATTTGACATTTTAGAATATAATTATTGAACAATAGAAAACAAAGAGTCCATTGTCTCCTCCTTATATATGAAGAACTATTAAATTGTCAATTTTACGCTCTGATATGTTCAAAGTGTTTTGAATATTCAACAATCGCTATTCTCTATCATAACTGTATCTAATTGTTTAGGATAAACAGTTTATTTTTTCTAGAAAAAATGCTTAATATATATGTTACCTTGTAAACTATGTGCAGTTGTTTTAATTTAGACAGAGTCAGTCAAAAGAAAGGCAGAGAGATTTAAGGCATGGTGATTACATTATTACATTTACATCTGTAAAATGTTTTCTGTAATCTTTAAGTGGCCTTTATCAGATATTCCAGTTTCCTTAAGGAACCCTTCACAAACTTGAAAAGTCATTTTATAACCTTTCGGTGTTTTAGTTACCACTAAATAGGATTTCCAATGAACATTAAAATGCTTTCTCTTGATGTTCTCTTTAAAAATGAAACACATAGATAACGAACAGTTTTCTAGATCAAAAGTCAAACAAAACAATACAGTGTAAAATAGGAGCCAAGCAAATACGGACTTTCAAAACATCAAATGTTGGATCAGGTGCCATGGAGGAGTGATCATCCCCTGCTGACCGGTCACAACCGTGTGCTCCTTGTCGAGATAGGAAAATAACGGGAAATCCGTCGTTAATTCACTGTATAGATAATGGACTAACAATTATATAGTTTGAAAACTGTCAGTCAGCATTTGACTCATGATAAATTGTATTTGCTGACAAGGTCATTGTATCGACCTTAGAACTTACAAAATAATGACTTTAAAAGAGACTGCTGATATTCTTGTTTCATCAACTTGTTTGTCAGTAATTCACCTACTTTCAGAAATTGTTCATACGTATAGAACATACTCTTGAATATAGAATCAACTGAGATATATAAACTCCATATGCAGGAGATGGAGGTTGCCAAAAAATAAAGTAGATTATATACAGTGAAATCACTAATGTTTGAAGGGGGTGGTAATTTTCATGGGTTTTGGGGTATAAAGAGACCGACAAATTTATGTTCTCCATGGAAAAAGTTTTTTCTTTTACAGATATCAACACTCAACAATTCTTCATCCACGAAATTTAATCCCCACAAACCTTTTTTTTTTTTGGAAATTACAAAAAATTGACCTTCGGGAAAAATGATTTAACAGTGTTTCGATCATTATAGATAAATTTTGTTGAATTATTGGGCAATAAATATCAGGTAATTATAAATTCAGAACTTTCTTTTCTTAAAAGAATTGCAATCATAAATAAATTATAAGTATTTATTATCGACATTATAATAATTAATTATAACATATCTGTGCTGTGTGCATAATTAATTGGAAAAAGGAGTACGATAGATAATAAAATGTATATGCCGCTAATATAAGTATATTTACCGTAATAATTGCTATATTACAGATCAAAGACGGAGAAGAGGAAGAAATCACGAAAAAAGACACAGAAATAATAATCCTAACCCCAACGTAAATCAGGAAACGACATTGTCCCCCCAAGTCGACGTAATGAAAACCATCATTCTACCCGCTGTGTGTGAAGAATGTAAAAGGAAAGATCCAACTTTTCAAACTTGTACAGCCATTTGTCCTGATTTAGGTAAATTTATTATGCTACATAAATCTTAAATTTTTGAACGCAATTTGCCAATATAGACATTACTGACTTTAAAGGAAGATGTAGATAACTGGGACTAAATTTAGGGTTGGAGACAATACACATTGAATCATCCAAAAAAAACTATTCATGATGATATTGAGGCTGTGACAAACTCCATGAGCAGAAAAAATGATCATTTTTTCCGCTGTAGATTAATTCAAACAGATTTAAAACTTTAACCAGAACCAGTAAAAGTCTTAAACACAAAATTCAAATTATAGGACTTTTTTCTATTAAACTTTTTTTCTGTGTGCTATTTTGTTAAGTAATAGATAAACCATACAATTTTGACTGTTTTGTGGTGTATTGTAAATTATACCATGGTTTGGATTTCACGACCCTGGGTTTAACCTCACGAGACGAAGTCGAGTGAGGTTACCCAGGGTCGTGAAATCCAAACCATGGTATAATTTACAATACACCACAAAACAGTCAAAATATGTATGGTTTATCTGTTTTAACCTATGATATATAAATATTAAATTTATTTTAAATGGGTACAACATGTTTATTAGTATTAATTTAAGTGTAATATAATTTTATTCAAGCATTATCCCTATGGAACCTCATTCAAGGTATTGCATCATCACAAATTAAAGAAGAAACGATTCTCGGAAAATTGCATCATCATTAATTAAAGAAGGAACCATTGTCAGAAAATAGGGGGTGAAAATGGGGAATTTATAATCAATAAGAAAAAAGTGATAAATTCTATTATTTTAAATACAATATTTAAAAGATAATATTTAGCACTAAATATTCTGTACTTTGATAGAACTTTTGAGAAAATATTTTTAAAAAGTGCGATAAATTTAAGAATTATCGAAAGTTTAACCTCATGGGGAACCTCTTTCAAATGATCACGTGATTCAAATTTGGCGTCAAGCGCACAGTTGAGTTAAGAAACACGATGGAGGTTGACGATCTTGATTTCATGGAACTTTTGCCAGTTTTGGGCGATGAACTTGGGGATGACGATGAAAACTTTACATTAAGTCAAATCGCCGATCGTATAGAACTGGACTACATAAAGTCAGAGTGCATGATATCTAATTTTGCGGACATGACTTTTGATCTTGGATATCAGTCCGAGAGTGGAGAAACGGGACCCAGCCATTCTAACATGGAAGTAACTACCATTCAGGATACGTGTACTCTTTCAGAGAATTCGTTGAGATTCGGAAATCCAGTCAAAGACGAAGATTTGGATGAACTTATCTCCGGGACAACCCCTGCCAACACTAAGAAAAGTACAGCATGGGCAGTTCGTGTGTTTAATGATTGGCGCATTTCACGAAATACTGCACTTGAAAATATTCCAAATTTGGACCATTTTTCCGTGGATGACATAAACAGATGGCTCTCGAGGTTCATAGTTGAAGTAAGGAAACGTGATGGGGATTTTTACCCTCCTAAATCACTCTACCTCTTAACAACGGGTATTCTGCGCTACATGCGAGAAAACGGAAATACTCTGAACTTTATGAACGAAAAGGATGACCGTTTTATCCGATTTCGACGGAGCCTTGACGCCCAAATGAAGTTTTTAACATCTAAAGGTATGTACATATTTATTGAAACTTTATTTATTTAAAATGTTTTGTCAATCAGTCCTTTGCTTCTTATTCTCTCTCTTGCTCTCTCTCTCCTTCGAATTGCCATTTTCACTGTAAAGTCTGCTCGTTTTCATAGGTTATGGTTCGACTGTACGCCAAGCAGACCCAATCAGCCGCGACCAGGAAGAACGGCTTTGGACATCCGGTGTTATTGGTCATGAATCCAGTGAGGCATTGCTATATGGAGTTTTTTTCTACAACTGCAAGCTATTTGGATTGAGGGGTAGAGATGAGCATCACGACCTAGACATTTCTCAGTTTGAAGTAGGCGAGGACGACACTGGCAAGTTCATACAGTTCGTGGGACGTGCAAACAAAACCTTTAAAGGTGGGTTAAAGCATCGCAATGTTGACCACAAAAACATTAAACATTATGTTACTACCGAGGACAGTGACCGAAATCTTGTCCATTTGTACACTTCTTACATTGGTCTAATTGGTGACAAAGATGGAAAATTCTACAAACGCCCTATTCCTGGAACTCTCAAATTTTCCAAGCAAAATATCGGTGTGAATCGGCTTGAAAACTTGATGAAAGAAATGTGCAACAAGGCAGGATTAGAGGGAAATTTCACGAATCAGTCAGGAAAAAGAACCTGTGCAACCCAGTTGTACCAGAGCGGTTTAGACGAGCAGCAAATCATGAGCAGGACCGGACATAGGAGTTTAAATGGTGTGCGAAAGTACAAGCGTGCGTCTAACGACCAGCTGAGAGATTTGTCAAATATCCTCGAACCACCTTGTTCCAAAAAAGTGAAAATTGTAGAAGAGTCGTCTTTGTGTGTTCAAAATGCTACATGCGGTTCCGGTAAAGAAAATCATAATGTGGATGTGAAACCGAGCTTGCCAAGTCTACCAAAACCCGGTGTTGATTTGAAATGTAATGTAGGTCCTACTGAAACGTCGGCAACAGAAATTCTGAACCAGTTGAAAAGTGGATTTAATCAGTGTAGTTTCACTTTTAATTTTGGAAATTAATAACTATGTTTGAACAGGCATTCTTAGATTTGTTTGGACTGTAAACAAATTCAGATAAATTTGTTTATCATGATACAATTGCTTTATTTTGTTAATTTTAATTAATAAAGAAACCCTGATTTGCTTTATTTTTATAGCATGGATTATTGAAAAGAAATTATACCATGGAAGCCATGGTATAACTGCAACAATGTGAAATTATACCATGGTGTATGGGGATTTATACACAAATGCCTATAACATAGGGGCAATGGAAGTATCATAGGTTAAATGAACACTTATGTAAATATCATGTCTTGTGCAACATAATTTGCTATTATATTAAGTTTTACCGAAGTATACTTTCTATTTCAGGTACAGATGACGCGGACAGACAGTTCCTCGGAGACCAGTTCTGCTACTTCTGTGAATATTATCTCTCCAGGAGGAGCTATTATCAGCTATGCAGAAATCGATTTTGCGCTTCTGGAAGATAACGATTCGAACACCGACACTCAAAAACGAGGGATTGATAAATAAGTGGTTAGAAATAGAGAGAAAAAAATTAGTAAATCAAATTTATAAAAGTTTTATCTTGCTTTTATCTAAACTCTCAATAACCTAGATTTTCTAAGAGAAGATTTGAATAAAATAGCATTTTATTTAATTAATCTTACTTTAAAGATAGAAAAGATATGTAAAAGATGATTAAGAAATTTGAATTCAACTAACATGATAATTGTATTTTTTGAATACCATGAATCAATTTGTTAAAAATTATATTTGTCACATAAATATTAAATATTAAATTTATAGAAAGAACTATTTCCACTTTTGTTATAAGTTTCTACATGGAGAATGACAGCACTATACCAACTACTGTTTTTGACATTGCTACACAGAAAAAATCAAATATTTGAAAACATCTTATGCCTTATTTTCTGCTAAACCATGTCTGGTTACTCAGATTAATTTTTACAAAATAACATACACAATAAGATTCTTAAAGAAATGTCGCTTACCAATCTCAATTTTCCGAAAATCTAACGGACAGGATGATAAAATATCGAGAGAAAAGAAGCAAACAAGCTCCAATGTTAGATGGAACAAAATAAATCAGAAGCACAGCGAACACGAACCTCTAAAACCAAGATGGGATCAGGTGCCATGGACGAAAAACATCTCCATTGACTGTTCACACACATGTGTGCTTCCTTGTGAGTTTACGTAGATTAACTTTGAATAAGGAACTCTCACCAATTTATCAAAGCTTGTTACATGCTACATGTACTTTTCCATTCAAACATATAAATAGAATTTTGAATTTTCACATTTTTTTCTTCTAAAAAAACGAAATTGGTCAGTCTCTTCTTCGCATGATTTGAATTTTTCTGCTTGCTCATATTCTTTTGATATTCAGTATGTGTTAAACAATATATATATTAAGGGTTGTTGTAATTTGTGCTTCATAAATAAAATAATTTCATCACAACATGTATTGGTAACGATCCTCTAAAAACTAATGTCCAAATAACTGTATCTCACTTCCATTCTCAATGACCGTGTAGTGTAGGGCAGCGTTGTGAGAATTCCATCGGCATCGAAAGCAAGTATCGTTTAAAGTCATCAATTCACATGTTTTGTGGTCGATACAATGACCTTGTCAGCAAATACAATTTATCATTAAGTCAATTGCTGCTTTGGTCTTTTTAAACAAGGTTTTTAAACTTATTTTTAGGCCCTTGTTTACACAGTAAATTCAGTGTCGACGGATTTTTTTGAATAGTATTTGAACAGTATTCAAGCTCACATGCCCATTAAATATTATAAAAATAGGAGCAGAGCCTTGGAGGAGTGAGCATCCCTTGTCGACCGGTCACATCCGCCGTGTGATCCTTAACATGATAGGAAAATAGCGGAAAAATCCGTGGGCAACTCAGTTTGTAAAAATGGATTTAAAATCAGTATGGAAAATGTCAGTCAGCAATTGACTTGATGATAAACTGTATTCGCTGACAAGGTCATTGAATCGACTGTAAAAACTAACGAAATGATGCATATGACAATAGAACTTACTATATGATGATTTTTTACGAGATTGCTGATTTATAACTTTTTACGAGATTGCTGATTTATATTTCCCAAAACTTTTTTTTGGGAAAGTCAATAGCCTTAATAAACAAGTTCAGTTATTTGAACTAGATACATTTTAGTATGTTAGGGTTTTTTTACTGTAAAGGAACTAGGAACATAATTCTATTTTGATGTTATTGCAAAACGCTGCAGCTTTTTAGCATTCATTGTTTTGTTTGCTAGCACCTATTGCGGTACCAGATGTCGGTTTATACTAAAAATCCGTGTTTAAGTCCCACAGTGGGATTCAAAGCCGCAACCTAATTAAGAATCAACTCTTAATTGTGCAATTATAGAGTAAACCGTTCTGACCACTGCCTTAAAAGGTATGCTGCTGATGTATATTCAAAAATATTTACATTTGCATTTTTCTTTCTTAGATGAACCTATTGAAGAGAAAATATTTATTCAATTCTGTTTGAACTTTATTTGGGGGTCGGAGGTCATAGCACGACCGAATCGCTTGGCGAGGTGATATCTTGTTAACATATATTTCTGTCTGATTTCGGAACTACCAAGTTAAAAGCGATGAAAAAGGTAAAATAACTGACACATTTAGATACTTTAATTCAACAGATGTTCAGTAGATCTTCCTTTGGTGTGAAGAATGTTTTAAATACTATAATTACAGTCTAAAATTTTAACCCAAAATTCCTTTGAAGTTAAGTTAACTAAAACAGGGGATATCACCGCTTTTGACTTCAAATATATTAAAAAACTCATAAAATAGTAAGAATATTCTCAGTGAGGATCATCTTCTTACATTATAAACACAGAATTCTTGAACTGGACTGCTGAACATCATTGTATTTGTAAATATTCAAATGTTGGAGGAAAACAAACTTTCAAACCAAACAACTTCTAGGCCCCCTAGGTCATTGCGCGTCACAATATAGCAATACGGCGGCCCGTTTGTGTAAAAAATGTAGTTTTATTCGGAATTCGTCTCAAATGTAAATATAAGTAATAAACAACAATGTAAAAATAAGTTCACTGTGAAATGAACTTTTAGTTGGTACATGATCAATTCCATTTAGAAGTCATTCGGGCTTCACAGGATTTGATCACGTGAACCAACAAAAAGTTCATTTCCCAGACAACTTTTTTAGCTTTGTTCTTTATTTCTTAATTGATTTATGATTCGTTGGTTCATAAACCTGGGAGACTAGTCGCAGAATGTTTTTAAAACATGTTTTTGTATGTTTCAAAAACCACAAATGTATAAAGCCTGTAAAAATTATCTTGATATTATACTATGAAGTAATTTTTATCACCGGTACCTAACTAATTAGTGTTTAAAACGATTTAATTTCTTTATTAGATTATTACGAACATCATACAACTGCTTTTTTATTATTTGTCTTATGTGCACTTCAGTCTCAAAGGTTTTCATCTTTGTGCATTTTGTTAGCTATGACATCAGCTAAGTGTGATGGGAATACTATGGCACGCCAAATTCACGAAAATTAGTTAAACATAGTTTCACAATCGATAAACTAGGTTTATCGGTTGTAAACTATAGTTTACGGACTGTAAACTAAACTTAACAACGTTAATCTATATTTTACATCTGTAAACAATAGTTAACGCGATAATCTTTGTTTCACAACCGTAAACTATACTTAAAGCTGAACATTTCTCATAAATAGGCACTGTCAGAGGGGTATATAAACCCTTCAATTTCGAATTCGTTACACCCAATTGCACACTCGAAACTCGTGGCCGACATGTAGTACTCATTTCGTGGTCTTAGATTTTTGCGTTTATTCCTTGTTTTTATATGCATTAATTTTCTGTTTGTAAATAATGTATTGGCCTGTATTTTTTATAATACTTTTGTCCTGTTTGGGAAAAAATGCGTAAAATTTAATTATTTCATAAACTATAGTGAACAACGGCTAAACATTGTTTAACTGATAAAAACTATAGTTAACGAATTGTTAACTATAGTTCACGGTTTGTAAACTATAGTTTACACTACAGACGATAAACCAGGTTTATCAACTGTGAAACTATGTGTAGCTCAATTTTGTGAATTTGGCGTGCCATAGAATACAAACACATTTACTTTAACCTATGGTAAGCTGTTTTATTAATTAAAGACTAGAATCTGAAACCTCATTGGTGTATCTTTGTCCATAAAAAGATTCACGGAAACGTTCTCCCATTTATTAAGATAAATGTTTTGCAACCTTATTAAAAAAAAATGAAGTCAGTTGTATTATTTTGTTTAGTTTGTGTTTGTATTGTTACATCAGATGTTCTTGGACAAATGATGAAAGACAACAAAGGGGCAGGAAATAACAGAAATAAGAACATCAATTTTGACAAGAAGAAAGGTATTTTTTCGGCATATATGTTTTCGTTTTTTCGAAGTATTTCAGAAAATTTTCAATTTGTATCAGGATTTTAACAGTTTTGATAAGGATTGTCTTGAGTGTAAGATCTTACTCGTCACAAATTCTACTTCTTAACTTTTATACGTAAAACTAATGTTTAAAAAATAATGTATAAAGAACATATGTAGCTGAAATCGGACTATTATTACATAAGCAAGAAAAATTTAAGATGGAATAGATTATCTCGTATGTTATACAATTTAGTCAACCTTTGTTGTCTTTAGTCATTAAAACATCTAAATATGAAGCAGATGTGTCTTAAACTGTGTGTCCTTTACTTTGTAATGGGAATTCAACAACATTGAATTTAAAACAATATAGTTATGATCGAACTACTTGTATGTATATTATGAAAAATACTTTTAAAAAAAAACAGGTGCTATGGAAACCATAGGCCATAACAGAAGGGAGCAGAACGATAGACAAAAACTTAAGAATGCACCCAATTCTAATCGAGGTACTTGTTTTATGCAATTGTTTATATCCCTTACACAGAAAATATGATTACAGTGTGTTGTTATATTCCATGATTGAAAAAAAACATTTCAAAATATTTTTTCTTTAAGCTTCAAAAACCATTGCCTAGAACTTGAAATGACAACATGTAATGCGAGTTAAAACGTCCATTTAAAACTTAAAGAATTTTTTGGCATTTCATTCGTTGAATAGAACATTCTGCTTTTAAAACCATTTTAATAAATTATTGTATCACTTTATTTATATCTTGGCATAGAATCCCTTTATACATTTGCTGGGCGAATCTTATTTCTTTATGTAAACTGCTGTTATTCCCAGTACATCTTCTTTCGTGTCCTTCAAACCGTTTAGAATGGTTTGAGACAATACATATAAGATACGTACATGTACTTCTTTTTTATATACTAACTTATCCTGAAATTGTCGTTGTTTGTAGAACACTATTTTTTGGATAGTTTAAAGTTGCAAAATACTGATACGTCTAATTATTCTCCTAATTTGATATAATTTGGATTTTTTTTAAATTTTGTTTCAATAGACACAACCTCTGAGAAGAAATTGATTCCATTAAAATCATAAATGTCATATGTTAAAGACTTTAAAAACATATCGTATTTTATTTAGTAAAAATACCTATTAGCGAACGATATTTGAAATAATTTATCATTTGTATTATCCAGATCGATAAGCCATTTTTTGTTAAAAGACAATAAATGCAAAACATTATTCGCAGGACGGCATGGGACGACCAGGTATGACCGACATAGCAAAGTTACCACTCAACCTCGAATAAATCACAGACCCGGTATAACCCCTCAGGTGGATAAAACACAAGCAGTCACTATACCTGCTGTTTGCATTGAATGTAAAAGGAAGGATCCCACTCAACAAACATGTAAAGCAATTTTTCCAGATTTAAGTAAATTTCTCAAAAGCACATACTTTTTATGAAAATGAGAGGAATGATTACATTTTTATTTCAAAAATGTCCTCTAACGATTGATTAAAGGAAGGGAGAATTTTCAAAAATAACAATTGAACATGTTTCAAATAAAGTCTTAATGAACATTTTTATATTCTTGAAATCTTTCTGTGCTGAAAAATAACTTGTATCAAGTTTTGTGCGTTTCAAAGTTTTCTTTCTTTTTTAACCTTTTACAGCCATAAGTACAGGAGATGGTCCAGGCACAGGAGGTCTTGGAGATCAATATTGTTACTTCTGTAAATACTATCGTCTGAACATGACAAACTATAATAATTGCCGAGATCGATTTTGTGCTTCTGGATATAAGAATTAAGAAATAGATATCCAACAAAACTTGTTGTTTGACGTCTTTTCAAACCAATTTTTAAACTAATTTTAGGCCATTGTTTACACACTGAATTCACTGTCGACGAATTTTTCCGAACAGTATTTGAACAGTATTTAAGCTCAATTGTCCATTAAACATTATAAAAAAAAAAGGAGCAGAGCAAACACGGACCTTCAAAACATCAAAGGTGGGATCAGGTACCTTGTTGGAGAGAACATCCCTTACTGACCGGTCACATCCGCTGTGTGCTCCTTGTCATGATAGGAAAAAAACGAAAAAATCCGTGGGCAACTCAGTATGTAAAAATGGCTTTAAAATCAGTATGGAAAGAGTCTGTCAATAATTGACTTGATGATAAATTATATTTGTCCACATGTTTCATTGTATCAACCGTAAAACTTAAAAAATGATGACTTTTTACGAAATTGCTGATTTAATTCCCCAAAACTTTTTAAAAAGTCCACAGTCTTAATATATATTTGAACTTGAAACATTTTAGAAGGATTGGATTTTTTTACTGTAAAGGAACCAGGAACATAATTCTATTTTGATGTTATAACTTATGGCATGTCAACACTTGCCAAACATTTAAAGAAAAATGAACAATGAATGCTAATTGCGCAAATATCGCAGAAAGCCTTGAAAATTATTTCCTTGTTATACTTAGAAAAATTTGTCCTGAAAAATGGACATGATAAAAGAACAGACTTGTCTCTGAATACTAATAAATGTAAACAGTTTTATAAATTGTTTGACATTATATATTTATACAGTTTATTAATAAAAAGAAAAAAGGGTAAGGCTGGGTTTTTCTTTTTTGTTTGTTGCAATACATAAGTGGTAGTTTATGATCAAAGGGAGAACAAGCATGCAAGATCAACATACGTGAAAACCTAAAAAAAAATTATTTCTTGGACTATTCGTCCTCTTGAAAACATATAAAGAAATCTTATTCTTTATATGTGTATAAAGTACATTTAAACAATACAAATAGGGAGAAGGGCAAACACAAATATCCAAAATATCAGAGGCGGGATCAGGTGTTATAGAGGAATAAACATTCCTCATGTTCCTTGTCAATTTGTCAGGTTCTTTGCTATTGTCGTGTGAATGAAAGATTCCATAAACAATCCAGTCCGTTAATGATGACCAAACAATTAAAATGAAAAACTTCAGCCAGTTTTTGTCCTAATGATAGATTTATTTTCTAATAAAGTCATTGTATCGCGATAGGGTATGCCGAATGGTGACTTCAAATGAGACCGCTGATATCCTTGTTTCCTAAACGTTTTGGTTAATAGTTTGTCTCGTTTTATACCTTGATCCTATATGTGGAGCATGAACTTGCATATCGAACCAACTGGGAGAAATAAGCCACACTGCAGGTAATAATGAAGTTTAAACAAAGATAAATTAAGATCATCACGTTTATCATACCGTTTTCATTATAATCAATTTTATGTATGCTTAAAATAAATCATAAAATCCATTTCAGAGTAATATATTTTGATCACGAATAGTGCAAATACCCGGTACTCAAAATATAAACAATACAGTTAAGGGTAGATAGATAATGGACACTTGAAAATTTCGAGTCGATATCAGGGGGTATTTTACTTCTCCTTAAAGACAATTATGTTATTCATGTTGAAGAAATCAAACGTCCAAAACTTCAGACATTTACAAATAAATTTGTTTTACCTGTTATGAATGCAAATATAAACGATCATTATGGATTTCGTATCTTTTTTTCTAGTAAACATCCTTAATTAATTACAAAATCAGTCTTCTTTACTTCGAAATAAACGTATCATATAAAAACGTGAAAGATATCTTTCCTGATTGGGTTATGATCTTCCAATATTTTTATTTTAATGCTTCATTTGTAATATAAATTATGAAACTAGTATTTAAATACCACTAACAATGTGAAATGACCAGAACTAAAAAAACATAATATGAGGGGCGTTCATTGGGGCTCGAAAACAAACAAGAAACGCTTTTCCGTGACTTAGTCTTAATGATTTAACTAAAATATTCTCTTTTAAGTAAAACACATCTCCTTAACATCTTCATTCAATTTCTAATTGTTTTTCGAACACATTTTTTAGTATGACCCTTTCCATACTGGAATATGGCAGATCCTACGAATTGCTGTACTTGTTTTTTTTTCTGATAGATCTAGATGTTTTTCCAAGTTTGGGAAATGAAACAAGTCAAGGATTGAAAAATCTGATAAATTTTGTTGGTGTGACAAAACATTAACTTTCTGTTTATCCCCAAAACTCCACTACTCTTCATGGCCTGTGGGTTTGGACGCTGTCATGAAGAAATTTAATGTAGTGAATTCCTCATTTTGTTTCCTTCCTCTCATAATCCTTTCAATTTTTTTGCACAATTTTTTTTTCTAGTCTCCTCCAGAAATCGAACTTCCTTCCCGAATATGAATTTGAACAACAAGACTGCTAATATTTAAGAAAAATAGCATATAAAGCTGTTTTATGCTCTTGCAATTCTTTGCTCTTCTCGGGCCTTTTCTGTTTTTGTCAAGTGCATCTTATTGTAAATTTAAAGCAAAATGGATTCAAGTTTCATTATCTGTTAGAATTTCAGACAAGCGTGGATAGGGACAATTTTTGATTTTTTAAAATAATTATTTGGATATTCCTACACGCTGTCGTTTTCACTCATTTTTCAAAATATAGGGTGACCTTTGAGTATTAAACTTTTTTACTTTAAAATGTTTCTTTAAAACAGTATGACCTATCCCCAAAATGATTTTTATAAACTTTGCTATGTGTCTTAATGTCAATAAAACATAATAGGTGATAATTTGTTGAATTTTTGCAAATTTACAAAGGTTTAAATTCAAAGCCCTTCATCGTTAGAAGGTGACGACTCTATGTGAGTAAAAAAGTTTCGATTGTTACTTAAAACCCCCTAAAATAGTCAATCAATTATTCTCTTATTTAGTTAACTCTCTTTTGTGCCTTTATTTTGAGCACTTGGTTTGTATTTTTTTACTCCACCAAATTGCCAGTGGAGGGCTTCACATACTTTGCTGCTTTATAGCATTCAGTTTTTTTTTATTTGCTAGCACCTAGTGCGATAATTTTGGTTTATACAAACAATCCGTACTTAAGGTCCCAGATTGGAATTCAAAGCTGCGACCTATAATTCAACTCTTTATTTTGCAATCCTACAGCAGACGCTCTGACCACTGCCATAAAGGGAATGCTGATGATGTATCGAAAATTGACTTTATAATTCTTGGGTTCATTAACCCAAGAGACTAGTCGCAGAATGTTATCAAAATATGTTTCTATATATTTCAAAAACCACAAATCTATACAGCCTTTAAAAATTATTTTTATATTATGCTATGAAGTTATTTTTAATGCCTAACTAATTAGTGTTTAAAACGATTTGATTTCTTTATTAGATTTTTACGAACATTATACAACAGTTTCTTATTATTTGTCTTATGTAAACTTCACAACAACGTCATGAAAACAGTATCAAAGGTTTTCCTCTTTGTTCATTTTGTTAAATATGACATCAGCTAAATGTGATGTGAATACAAACACATATTTATTATAACCTATGGTTAGCTGTTTTATTAATTAAAGAGTAAACTCTGAAACCTCATTGGTGTATCTTTGTCCATAAAAAGATTTACAGACGCGTACTTCTATTTCTTAAGATAAACATTCTGCAACCTTATGAAATAATGAAGTCAGTTGTATTATTTTGTTTCATCAGTGTTTTTATTGTGACATCAGAGGGTCTGGGAGAAATAAGGAAGGACAGCAATAGGACAAGGAATAACAGAAATAAAAACATCAATTTTGACAAGAAGAAAGGTATTGTGTTGGCATAAATTTCTTCTTCTTTTCAAACTTATTCATATAAATTTTAAATTTTGTATCAGAATGTTAGCATGTTTTGATAACGACTTTGGTAAGTGCAAATTCACTTGCTTTACTTTTATACTTAAAACTATCAGCGTTAATGTGTAGTCAATGCCCAATTCTTGCCTCAGCCGTTTCAATGAGAACATTTTAATACTGTTATAAAATGTTCATGTCTTTTAATGCTAGGCAAGCTCACCACAGCTAGTTTTTCTGCTAAATTTGTACAAATCAAAATAAAACACATTCATAGATATGAATCATGCCATTTATTTTAATATCTGTATAAATGTAAATATTTCCATTTCTAAATTTGTTCTCTATGATAACCCTTAGAAACTAAGCGGGGTTGATTTCCTGATAATTTTGCCGGAATGTAAATTAGGCAGGTCGAAAGGTTAGGAGCTAAGGAGGCCTAGTATGCATGCAAATCTCGTGCGCATCTGTCTCTGAGTCTGACGCTAAGGAGGCCAAATATGCATGAAAATTTCGTGTGGCTGCCGTTGTGCTTGACGTCATTGGGCTAGGACTATTGAAACTGGGATGGAAATCCTCGTGTAATTTAAATCTATGTCTGCATTAGAAAGTTTTAATCTACAATTTTATTTCACAATGAAATGGAAATTTCGCCCGTTATGCAAATTATCCCATGTTTCCCACTATTGTTGATGCCCTTACATACTATACTAAGTAGGCAGTGATTCCTTAAACAATTAAAATACAAGCAAAGGATTAAACTCACAATCTCTGATTGTAAGTTACGTTATAAGATTTTAAAGAATAGTTTTAACATTATTTTTTAAATCTGTATTAGCTGGCATCGCTATATGCTTAACCCTTTTGAAACACATAACCATGTTTAACAAGTCCTAGTTCACTGCATTTAAGCAGTGAATGGAACAGTACTTTCCTTGCTTATGAGTAGGGGAAATAATGTTATTTTCCGTCAAGTTTTTCTGCCATAACTTGTATGTTTAACAACAAAGATTAATGAAAAACGTTTCGACTTTATCTTTTCAATTGTCAATTTCCCTTATGTATCTATTGATGTACAATTACCGTCTGTATATAGGGTTTGATATGCAAGAGCATGCTCTACCAACGAATAATTTCTAAGATGAGATAATTTATTGACAATCAAGAAAAAGATTTTCATCAGTCTCGTTTAAGGGGACCGACCGACATGAGGTCTATCGTTGTGTAATACTTTGCGCATCATAGTAAATTGAAGCGTATATATACTGTTTAACGCAAAAAAAAATCACATTATAAATAAATTCAACAAAATTAATAAATTGCAGTTTGAAAAATTTAATTACAAATTTATATAACTGATTAATAACTGGTAATAAAAAAAATAATAATCAAACGATTTTTTCAAGTGATGAGTAGATTGACGTCGTAATAGTGTGCTTTTGACGTTATGATGAACCAAAGCTTTTAAAGAAAGGGTCTTCTAAAAAAGAAAAGGTATCAATTATAAGCTCTTGAAATTTGAAACAAAGAAATTTCTCTCAATTACTTTTATATTTTTTGTAAAAACTATATCTAACATAGTTTGTAGTACTCCTTTCAAACTTAAAAATCTCATTATTTTTTTTAAATTTTTGGATGCCCCCTCCCGAAAAAGACGGTTCAAATTTTGTGATTTTAACATGCAATTTACCCTATAGCATTTCTCATCAAATATTATATATTAAGCAAAAAAGTATGTTGTAGTATTTGTATAATTTGTTTTTAAGTGTGAAAAATTGGCACTTACCTATATAATCATACAGTAAATGTACCTATATTTTGAGACCGACCCTTAAAAAAGCTGGACGGAAGATTTTACCCAAACTTGGTATAAACCATGAAGTCAATGTATGCTACATGTGATATAAAATTAAACAGATTATCTATTGTAGTGTTCACGCGATAAAACCCCGGTCTGCTCCCTTAAAGTCATCCCTTCACAACTTTAATCATTGAAACCGGTCACGGTTGCCTAGTGGTAAAGCGTTCATGATCGGGAGGCCCGGGTTCGATTCTCGTTCGCGACGCCGCATCAAACCTAAGACGTAAACATAGGAAGTGACTGTTCCTTCGCTAAAACGCTCGGCATTAGAAGTGAAAGTCATGGATCTTTCGGATAAAACCTTAAAAACGTAGTTCCAGTCAACCCTCACTGCTCAATGGCCCTGAGTGCCGTGTATAGGTCTAAATTTAAGGCCCTTTACCGTCATACAGTGACGTCTCCATATGAGTGAAGAATTCTCGAGTGGGACGTTAAACAACATACAATCAATCAATCAAGCATATAATTGAAAAGAGAAAGATTCGATGAATAGGGATGAAGTTAACGATGGTCAATCTCATTAAAACTTAAAATAAAACAAATTTGTAAACATGACTTAAACACAGGGCCCTGTAAATTACATAGACGTAATCAGGTGCCTAGAAGGAATAGTCTCCCATTGACTTCCCCCAGTCACACCAACCGTAAGCCCCGAATCTATCGATTAAATAGACATTCCGTAGTCATATTAAGCACCAAAAACAAAGGTCTAATAGACTGGTATGTAAAACATATGGAGACAACGAACAGTATTCAAGATCACAAGTCCATAAAACAATACAAAATAGGAGCAGAGCAAACACGGACATCCAAAGCGTCGGAGGTGGGATCAGGTGCCATGGAGGAGTAAGCATCACCTGCCAACCGGTCACACCCGCTATGTGCTTCTTGTCATGATCAGGAAATAACAGAAAAGCCGTCGCCAATTCAATGTATAAAAAATGGATTTACAATTAACATGAAAAACGTCAGTCAGCATTTGATTCATAAATTGTATTCGCTGACAATGTAATCAGCTAAAATAAGTTTCAGTGATAGGTAATATTTTCTAATCAGGTCAGTATAAAGACCATAAAATTTCCGAAGTGTTAACTTTATTAATTGTGAGTAGCCTGCGTTGGTTTAAAAATTTATCATTAGCAGTTCATGCTTTTGAATAGGCAATAAGTTGTGAGACATAAAGATAATATTCAATGATATCAGAATATTATTTCATAAGTAAAAAAGTTTAAGATGGAACAGCTTATGTCGTTTGTCTTTCAATTTAGTTGGCATATGTCGTCCATAGTCCGTAAAACAACCAAAAATGAAGTAAATGTGCTTTCAAACAATATGCCTGTTCATCTGCAATAGAATTTCAACAACATTACATTTTAAACAAGATAGTTATGAACTAACTACATGTACTTGTATGTATATGATTAGATATAATCTATAAACAGGCGCTATTGAGACCATGAGCCAAAACAGAAGGGGGCAGACCAGAAGACAAAATCCTAAGACTGCACCCAAACCGAAACGAGGTACTTTGTAGAAATTGAAAATTTGTTATATGCAATTGTCTATATCCCTTACACTGAATACATGATAACAATGTGTCGTTAATTTCCATGTATGAAAAAAACATTTTACCAATTTTTCTTTCAGCTTTAAAAATCATTACCTATAAATTGAAATGAGAACATGTTTTGCGAGTGGACACGTCCATTGAAAACTTCAAGAATTCCTTGGCATTTAATTCGTTAGATAGGTCATTCTGTTATTTAAACCATTGTCTTCTGTATCCGTCATACTATTTGGAATGGTTTGAGACAATACATAGAAGAAACTTCTTATTTTATTTACTTACTTATCCTGAAATTGTCATTATTTTCAGAACTCTCTTTTTGGATAGTTTAAAGAGGTAAAATACTGTTATTGCTATTTATTATTCTAATTTAATTTATATTAAAATTTAATTTTTTATTGTAAGAGACACAACCTCTATGAAGAAATCAAATCCATTAAAATTATAAATGTCATAATATTAAGGATGTTAGAAACCTATCGCACGTCAATTTGAAAAAAAAGTCACATATATGCCAAAGAATTTTGAAAATTTTTATAATTTAAATTATCTTTTTCGATAAACCATTATCTTTTAGAACAATAAATGCAAAACTTCTATTCGTAGGACAACATGGGAGGACAAGGTATGACCGATCAAGAAAAGTTACCACTCAACCTATTGTCAATCACAGACCCGGTACCTCTCCTCGGGTGGATATAACAGAAGCAGTGATTGTACCTGCTGTTTGCAAAGAATGTAAAAGGAAGGATCCCACTCAACAAACGTGTAAAGTCATATGTCCTGATTTAGGTAAAATTCTGTACAAACATGTAAAGCCATATGTCCAGATTAAGGTAAATTTCTCCTCAAACACATAAAAATGTTATGAAAATGAAGCAGAATGGTTTATTTTTATTTCTAAAATTTCCTCCAACGATTGATTAAAGGAAGGGATAATTTTTAATAATAGACAATTGTACATGTTTTAAACAAGCTCACAATAAACATTTTATGTATGAAATATTTCTGTGCTAAAAAAATAACTTACTTAGTAGACATGTATCAAAATGTGTGCGTTTCAAAGTTGTCTTTCTTTTGATAAGGATGCAAAAGATTTTGTATTACCTTTGACAGCCAAAAGTACAGGAGATGGCCCGGGCAAAGGAGGATTTCTTCCTCTTGGAGATCAATATTGTTACTTCTGTGAAAACTATCGTCTGAACATGACAAACTATAATCTTTGCCGAAATCGATTTTGTGCTTCTGGTTGAATAAGAATTGGGATATTGATATCCTTAAAAAACTGACCAAAAAATAAAGCAGTGATTTAGCTAGACAGAAATCAAAACTCAATGTGAAGTTGATTTTGTTTCTTTAGATGCTTTTGTTTTCAGAATATGCGTGTTGTATATAAATAATGTATAACGAATTGAATTAAGAGCTATTTTAATGTTATCATATGTTACATTCTATTATTTTGGAAGAAACATTTTGGGAAATCTCTGAGTTTTCTTTGTATGGAAGGCCAGTAATAGTTGCTACATGATTGATTGATTAATTGATCGTATGTTGTTTAACGTCCCTCTCAAGACTTTTTCACTCAAATGGAGAAGCCACCACCTGCCGGTAGAGCTGCAAAATTTTGTGCTTTACTCGGCACTTACAGCCATTGAGCAATGAGAGTAGTTTTCGTGCCAGCACCTATTACGACATGGAACCTCAGTTTACACGGTTTCATCCGAAGGACCGGTCTCCACGTCTAACAGTGGGATTCGAAACTACGACGCAACTCCTTGCTTCGCGACTCAAAAGCAGACGCTGTAACCACTGCGACTAACTGCATGATGTCACATACTGTAACATCAACAGTTCAGTTAATAGGTATATAATGTATCTTTCAGCTTTTTTTCTCTTTTTTAAACCTGTCTTATCCTTTTTTCACATCACATATTATTAAACTGTATCAAAATTAGGGGCACTGTGAGCACTGAGCTTACTATTGGTAAATGATATTTCCCGCCTCCCACATAATTATAATGGCAAAGCCCATGTTTTGATCTGGGAAACCCAAAAAAGTGTCAGATCAAAAAGTTATAATAGAAGGTGCAGAGGCATTATGTAATAAAGAATATGTTAAAGTATTATTAAATTCATTCAGTGGCATGGGCGGAGTTGCAGATAAAAGATGGAACGCTTCAATATTATAGAAAGGATGACACTGCCAATATTTTGCAATGGGAAATCCAAAATATGTTTTGGATCACATGCGGGTCACAATAGCACTTTGTAACAAGGATTCTGTGAAAGTCTCATTAAATTTCATTTAGTTGCGGATAAGAGATCTATTTGTACTCAATGCGAAACAGACGCACGGACCGTCCGGACGGACATCCCGGTCTCTATATATGCTCCCACTTTCCAAGTGGGGGTTATAAAATATGTTTGATAGTTTTTAGCAGACTTTTTTTGTATTCATCTGAAGCAAATCTTGTCCAAAATCTTATGAAAAGAAAAGACCACTTGCTGTGGCCTTCAACTCGACATTTAGATATCTCGACAACGTATTGTCAATGAACAATTGTAACTTCCATTCTTATGTCGATACGATATATCCCGATAAGCTTGAGATAAAAATATACAACAGAGTCTGACACATCTGTTTCATATTTGGATATTTTACTTAAAAAAGACATTATTGGTAATCTAACAACCAAGCTCTATGATGAACGTAATGACTTAAATTTTACAATCGTCACCTTTCCGTACTTATGCAGCAAAACGCCTTCATCATCTGCATACGGAGTTTATATATCTAGGTTGATTCGATATGCGAGAGTTTTGTCTACGTATAAACAATTTCTAAAATGAGGTAAATAATTGACAAACAAGTAGATGAAACAAGGATATCAGCAGTCTCATTTGAAGTCATCACTTCGCAAGTTTTATGGTCGATGCAATGACCTTGTAAGTATATACATTTTTTCATTGAGTCAAATGATTACTGACCTTTTTCATACTAATTGTTATTCTATTATTTATACATTGAATTGATTTTTCCGTTATTTCCCGATCATGATAAAGAGCAAACGGCGGGTTAACCGGTCGGTTAAGGATGCTCACTCCTCCATGGCACATCATCCCACATTTATTGTTTGAGGTCCCTGTTTGCTCTGCTCCTATTTTGTATTGTTTCATGGACTTTTGAGCTTGAATACTGTTCAGTATCTCCATATGTTTCATTTATAATTGTTTTACGCTTCTCAGTTTAATGGTAAATGTTATGACAGAGGCATTAGTTAAGATATTCTTAAATATAGATTTGAATAGTACCATTGCTTAAATTTCCATTTGAAAATTCACAAATACTTTTGAATAAAGTTATATCCTTTTCGATTTCGGCCATATTTCAAGCTGTGGAATTTAAAAAGAAAAAATGAAGATATCAAGATGAATAAAATAAAGGCATTCAAGGTGGTCCTCATTTTTTGTGCTTCAAATGTTATAACAAATTTTACCTGAGACACTATTATAAATGTAACGTATATGAACCCCCTCCTACCCTAAACATATAAAACTGAGAGAATTCCAACTTTTTGACGTGTATAAGTTCAAATTCCGGTCGAGTTGATGGAGGGTGGTACTATGTTTAATCCTTTGGAGTAGGTCATTGTCTTAAACAAAAAGCAAGAGTGTTAAGGAGAGGGTGGTGGTAAAGTCCGTTCAGGACCATGTGTTTAATACCATCAAAGCACATTTATAATCAATAGAATGAATTACTTTCCCGAAGCTCATTGCTGGTATACTTTTCTTTACTGTATAGTGATTTTTACCTTTGACAAGAAGAACGTGTTATTTTTTCAATCTTTGTGACGTAAATTTATAATTTATATAGCTATTAAAACATATTGCAAAGAAGAAATTGACCATAAGCGTTTCCCAGTATAATATAAATAAACATAATAGATAATATTTGTATAATAAAAAACATTTCATATTAAAAATGGTCATTTCACATTAGTACCATCCTGAAGATTTTGAAGATGATTCTTTTTGACACTTATTTTTTGATTTACATATATAAAGAAAACTAAATATTAATTAAATTGAGTCTAATTTAGACAAGAACAAGATAATGCTTATTACAATTACCCTTGTTCATTGATTATCTAGCATGTGGTACATCTAACATTGAGTTAATAATTTTAGCCTACCCTAGTTTGCACGAATAGAAAAGTTGAAATTCATAAGAAAAGTTTTCGATAAATTAGGGGATTATCAATAAAACAAAGTTCAAGCTTTAACTCAAATAAAGCAATAAAGTTCAGGTTTGCGTAAACCACAATTTACTATACAAAGCTCGGTTCAGTCAGTTTAAGATTCGTCGCACCTGTCCCCAAGCATTATAACATACAACATCCATGCGTTGTCAGAACTGTCGCATTTTATGCAAATAAAGAGCATCATTTTGACACTTCATCAAGAGGCATATCTTAAAGGAATTTTCAAAAATCATATTAAAACCTGTGAAATTCTATGACATCGGATATACAACAAGAACTGTTTAATTAAATAATTATTTACTTTTAAATTGCAAAGAGAGAGGGGGGATGAGGGAGAGAGTTTGTTCAAGATGAAACAAACAAGATCCAATTTGGTTCCAAATGCAATTTTCATCAACTATAAAAATGCAAGCTACATGAAAAATTTTCTCTAATTTGGGCTTTTATTTAAGTCAATTCTTGAACGATGTATGCTATGCAATTCTTTTAATTTTATTTCTACAGATTTTTCTGTTTAACATCAGCTCAATTTCAATTTAAGTTTAAATTAAAATTGATATTCAATTTAAATCAATGTTTTGCGACTTCGGCAAAATATCATATTGTAACGGGGTGGGGGCAGGCGGACGGTACCTCTCCTACTACTACTGGGACCGCACTCCCTCACTCTATCTATAGGGGCTGTCTTATCTTTCGTGGCAAGGCTTGCGTTACACAGCTCAACCCGAGCTCAGGAGGGCTAGTATGGCACAGTGGTTCAAAACTCAATACTCTTTAAATGTATTTCACAACACACTAAATTATCTCCCTTTAATCAATGAACTCAGATAATACCCCACTGTCCAAAACCTAAACCTCCTGTTATTAACCCGCGCTCTCTAAGTTACACTAAATTTATAAATACACGAAATCTCTCAGCTTTTATTCTCTATTTGTCAAGCTCGTTACAACTTAGACCTAAGGAAGTCAATAAAATTCTTGAATACTCATTATCTCATTACTCTGTTCTTACTCTTTTATATCCCACAATTTCCATCTTGTTGGAAAATCACACTTTGATAAAACCTTGTAAATGTCTGTACTTGGAAATGAGACAAAATACAGTTTTACAATTTATTACAAGAATTATCTCTCAATTAAACAATCAACAAACAAATTCTAAGCTCTGTCTCAGTCTCTCTGTGTCACCTATTAGTCCTGACTTACCTAAAACCAACCTCAATACAACTCACAAAACTCCTAATTCTCAGAACTTCCTTCCAGACCTCCTGGATGAAGTTAAAAACCAATAACTAAAACTTAATCCCTTAAACCTAATTAATTCTTAACAAATTTCAAACACCAGTAATATCTGCAAATTTCCTAAGTCTGAATTCCAGTTAAAACAGTAGCAAAATTTAGAAATACACTAGCTTCCTTAGCAAATTGTATAAATTACTTAAACAATTTCAAGTAGTTCTAAAATTTAACAACAATTTACCAAATATTCAAAGAACCAGCAAATTTTAACAAAGTCCAATTCTCAGTTAAAATTCACTAAATCCTGACCAAAACTTCCTATAAAATTCCACAAATATTCCAAAAGTTCCTAAAAATCCTTAAACTAACCCTGGCTCTTCTTAAAATAAAACTAAAAAGTCATTATAAACCTAAATCAAAACGCCCAACCCATACTAACTCCTTACCCCTTAAAACACGTCCTCTCTAAAGAAATCAACCTAGCAGAAGAGCAAAAATTCCTTGAATCTCTCTCTTTTATACAACAACATGACGTAAATGTTGGAAACTGTTGAACATGTTGGAAAACGTTGGAGAATCTCTCGTGACATTTCCCGTAAGCAGCAAAGTCTATAGAAAAATCTAATAACTACATACAAGACAACTTTTCTGAATGAAAGTAATCTCCAAATACATTCTTCAATTAGAATAAGTAAATTAATCTCCATTTAAATCAACAAATAACACAATTAACTCCAAAAATCCTAAAACTATCGTAACTTTAACGATCGGGCTCGACCTACACAATTTACGACCGCCAAGTTCGTAAACAAATCTACCAGTCTATAAACTGCCGATAATTAACTGAAAACAAGTTAAACTTCAAGAAAACATGATTCCATCTATAAATCTATGGTTCATCTACTACAGAAGACCAATTAAAGTCCCTGAAACATGAAGTATGCTAAAATAACACTACAACTTTACTATTGCTACGATCAGCTGATTTCTACGTAACTCAAAACATGTGCACAAACTATTTCAACTCATGTAAATCACTTAAACTTGTCAATAATCACCTATCAACTACATGCAAAACATAAATCAGTACATATTCCTGCAATATCAAGTAACTATAACACATAGATAAAAATTCATCTTAACTCTCCTCCAATGTCAACAATAATCAGGTTCAATAACTCTGTATAAAACTAATCTGTCAAATCTCTGGACCGTTACAATATTGTGATACATTTTTATAGTACATCTTAAATGCGGAAGAGATACTCGAAGAAAATGTATGAACAAGAAGGGCAAACGATTATGTCCTCTGCTTGTACTAGTATATTATATTGTATATTATTATGCATATTATTTAATGTTGGTATCATTTATCGATGAAAATGAATTTATACATAATTTATCAACCAAGCTCTATGATAAACGTTATGACTTTAACTTTTCTATCGTCAACGCCCCTAACTTATGCAGCAATATACCTTCATCACCTGCATACCAATATTTTAACTCTCAGTTGATTCGATACACAAGAGCATGCTCTATGTAGAAACAATTTTTAAAACGAGGTAAATTTTTGACAAACAAGTAGATGAAACAAGAAAATCAGCAGTGTCGTATGAAGTCATCCTTTCGTAAGTTCTTTGGTCGATACAATCACCCCTAGTGAATACAATTTATCATTGAGTCAAATGCTGACTGAGGTTTTTCACACTAATTGTTAGTCCGTCACTAGTATTTATATACTGAATTGATGACGGATTCTTCCGTTATTTCCCGATCACGGCAGTGCGCACAAGGCGGGTGTGACCGGTCGGCGGGGGATGCTCACTCCTCCATGGCTCCTGATCTCTTCTCTGATGTTTTAGAAGTCGTGTTTGCTCTGCTCCTATTTTGAATTATTTTATGGACTTTTGATCTTGAAGACTGTTCGTTATATCCATATGTTTTATACAAATGATATGATTATATTATATATTTACATTTGCAAATGTTTTCCTTTATGTAACACTACTGAAAGCAATGTGTATCTTTAACTGTATAAATACCGGTACGGGGTCAAGAGGTCATAGATGTGCTTATGGATAATCGTTTGACGTAATTTCTCAGTGACGTCATAAAGGGTCGACGCGCGTTCAGTGGATTGTATACATGCCGTTGGGTTTGAAAAATAATGCATTTCAAACGTTAAAAGTCACAATCAGGCATATATAAAGTAAGTAAACTTTATAAAAGAACATTGTAGAGTTTTATTTGTAGAGTTATTATATAACATTTGCTTATATGGGCAGGAAAAACATTTTGGATACGTCCCTGCTGGTTGTTTTAAATAGTGTGTACTTTTATTGAGAGAATTAATCAAAGGTTGAATGAAACGATTGTAAATTTACACCTCTAAAAACTTCGTACTTTATAGAAACCAAATTTTTAGCTAAATTTAAGAGTTGCAAAATTCCATCCAAATGTTAATGATGATAAATTTAAACAAATGAAGATAAATTACAGTACTAAGTACTCTGACTAGACAAAGATACAGAGTTTTTAGAATCATTTCACATTGCCAGAAAATCTGAGGTTTGGAGGAAGCAGTTGATTTTATTAAATGGCTGAGTAACGATACGTTGGACGTAACCTTCCATGTGCACATTACTTTTAGTTTTTTGTAATACATAGGACAAAAAAAAGATGAAGAACTTCCAAATCGCGTTAGTTATAAAAGGTTATGTTTATCACACCCAACACTCGAGGTAAAAAATATCTTTTCTACATTGTCAAAAAAAAATTCTATAGAACTTTTTGACAATTTAAAATCACAAGATTTTACCAAAATCAACAGCTTAAAAACGTACGATTTTTTAACTTTATATATTACCATTTCCACGATAAAGTCCAGGCTTTTTGATGTCATTGACAGCTGATTCTTCAATAAAAATGGAACTCGTAAATTTACTTACCTGGTCATTGGTCATTTGCAAAATTATTTTGTTAAAACACATTCTGATTACAAAGACAAGTACTCTGAAGTTGACATCTAAAAGATGCTTGAGTTTCTGATTGACAATATCTATGTCGTTTTCGGAGACCAGGTCTTCCAACAATCTATTGGAATTCCTATCGGAACCAATTGCGATCTGTTATTAGACTAGTAGACCTATTTTTGCATTTATATGAAGCAGAATTTGTGCAAAATCTTATGCGCAGAAAGAAGAAAACACTTGCTATGGCCTTCAACTCAACATTTCGATATATCGTCGACGTATTGTCAATTAACAATGGTAATTTCCATTCCTACGTCGATACGATATATTCTGGTAAGCTTGAGATATAAGATACCATAGAGTCTGACACATCTGTTTCATACTTGGATATTTACTGAAAAAGACATAAATGGTAATCTAACAACCAAGCTATATGATAAACGGGATGACATTAATTTTTCTATCGTCGACTTCCCTTACTTATGCAGCAATATACCTTCATCACCTGCATACGGAGTGTATATATCTTAGTTGATTCGATACACAAGAGCATGCTCTTCGTATGAACAATTTCTAAAACGAGGTAAATTATTGACAAGCAAGTTGATGACACAAGAATATCAACAGTCTAGTTTAAAGTCATCATTTCGTAAATTCTATGGTCGATACAATGATCTTGTCAGCAAATACAATTCATTGAGACAAATGCTGACTGATGTTTTTCATACTTATTGTTGGTCCATTATTTACACACTGAATTGACGACGGATTTTTCAGTTATCTTTCCGATCATGACAAGGAGCACACGGCAGGTGAGACCGGTCAGCAGGGGATGTTCACTCCTCCATGGCACTTGATCCCACCTCTGATGTTTCGGAGGTCCGTGTTTGCTCTGCTCCTATTTTGTATTGTTTTATTGACTTTGATATTGAATACTGTTCTCTCTCTCTCTCTCTCTCTCTCTCTCTCTCTCTCTCTCTCTCTCTCTCTCTGGTTAGAGTTGACTAATGAATGTGTCATAATTCTTGCATATACAACAAGCTCAATAGATCCATGATTTTTACAATGAATGAAGTGCCATGTATAGAAGTATTTCAAGGTCAAAAATGAGTTTGTATCAATTACATCCGGAATTTTGCATAAACCGCACTTCACCCAAAAAATATAAAGTTCAATTCCTTCTTGTCTTCATGGTAATGCTTTTTAGAGATTAAAAAATATTTCAAATACACATTACTTGTCAAGCTTGTCACTTTTATGGAAATAAAGAACATCATTTTGACAGTTTCATTACAGAATTTTTATTCCCCAGAGGCCTTAAAAACTTAAAACAATATCGGTGACCTTTTGACATACATTTGTTGTTGTTTTTTATTTGAATCTTCTAATGATAAATTATATGATCGGTTTTGTACATAACATAAATTAAGCGAGAAAATGATTCATATTATTTTACAGTTGTATAGCTAAACTGGCTTTTCAAAAAAGAGAATCATATGTTAGTAAAGAACATATAATAAAACAAAAAATGGATACCTGGATTTGTATATATTTTTGGGTCTATTTTTCTTTAAAAAGATTCAAATGATAGATTTCCAAAACATAAAGAAATTATAAACCTTCTTTGATGTTCAAATTCTATCTTTATGCAACCATCACTGCTAATCAATACAATTTTTTGACACTGCATGTTTTTTTTCTGAATATCCACAATGGCATTATGTAATAAAAATTTTTGAAAGCATTATCAAATTTTATTCAGATGTATAAGAGAAGTTGCGGATAAGAGATGAGTACTCCTCATTATTATAGAAAATATGACAGTGTCAATGTTTTGCTTTAGTGAATCCGAAATATGTGTCCAACAAAAAGGAAATTGGAGCTGCACAATGGTAATTTGTAGATTCTGTGAAAGTGTCATTAAATTTCAATTACTTGTATAAGAGGAGTTGCGGATAAGAGATGGGTACCCCAAAGTTGGACATCCCGATTTATGTACACAATAATTTTTCAAGCGGGGTTTATGATAATGTAAGGTTTAAATTTATTTGAACAAATCTTCAAATTTTAGTAAATACAAATTTAATTATTAGAAATGTTCTCTGTTCAGATTTGTTCATACATTTGACATAAGGTTATTTTGACAAATTGTGCTTCTGTAGGCCATTATTATTTTACACAGTGAATTGCTGACGGATTTTCCAGTTAAATCTCGGCCATGACAAGTAGCAAACGGCGGTTGTGACCGATCAGAAGGAGATGCTTACTATGGCACCTGATCCCACCTCTGATGTTTTGGAGGTCCGTGTTTGCTTAAATACTGTTCGATATCACCGTATATTTTATTTTTTGTATTAAACATTTTTATGTCCCTGTTATTTAATTATCCCTGATCATTGAAACTTTTTTTTTATTTCTGTCATTTTGCGTTTCATATACTTTTTTTTTATTTAATCAATATTTTATTATGTTAGATTACATAATTGGATTGGACATCAGGCATGGCCTATATAAGTCCTCTCAAAACTGTTTCATATACTTGATATACATTGCTTTCAAAATGTATTTTGGTAAGCGATTTAGCGATAAATGAGTTTATATGAAAAAGAAACACTAACAGTCAATGAATTCAAAGCATTACGTGATGAATGCAGTTATCTTCACAAAAGAGAATTTGAAGCAAAGGGCGGTTTGTGGTGTGTATCTTCACACTATCTATCCAATAACATCATTGAAACAACTTAATTTGCATGTAATTTTAGCAGTGGTGAAGTAAGAATAGATTTTCTGTCACTTTTGACCTTGACAATGTTAATTACAGCCAACGAAATCCTACTCCCACAAAATGACACTAAATAAAGTATATATGTGTGTCAATGGCATCCAATCTAAATAGACCTTTTCAGATTAACATACAGCTGATATAGGAGTGTTTTACTAGCTTTATGTGTTACGATTGCCTTTTCTTAATATTAGTTGTCTTATGGCTATTCCTTGAAGAATATAAAACATGATCGTATTTGTGAAAAAAGTACCATCTATACAATTATTATAAATCATTTTGTCATTATAACATCATGCATCAGATGAATAAAAAAAAGTATTTTCTCCAATTGATGTAAATGCCGAAATGATTCTTTCTCATTTGTTTGCATTTTTTACCTTTTTATCACAATACGTACGTATTTCTTAATTTTTTGTTCAATTTATTGTTTAAATTGAAAAAAATGTTTCTTCCAATCGTTGTTGCCGATATTTAAGTCACAGGATAGAGAGTGTAAATATTGTAATAAGCTCGAGTATCAATCTTCATGGATTTTTAAGAAATTAAATATCTGATACTGTACAGAAGACAAAAATATTTCATTTCCTTTTAATTTCAGGGGCCTTCAAAACAATCAGAGGTGAGATCATGAAGGAGTGACCATCCCCTCTCGACCGGTCACACTCGCTTCTGGTTATGATCAGAAACTGACGGAAAAATCTGTAGAAATTTCAGTGTGAAATAATAGCCTAACAATAAGCATGAAAAACGTCAATCAGCATTTGGCCTAATGATTGTATTTGATGATAAAGTCTTCGTATGTCCCATAAAACTTGCGTAATGATGACTTCAAACGAGATTGTTGATATCCTTGCTTCATCATTTTGTTGTTTATATATTTTATTCTTTTACAAATCGATCGTACATCGAGCAAGCTTTTGCGTATTGAATCAGTTAATCTTATATCTTGGAAAACTTCATATTTGAAGAATAAGATTTTCAACTTAGTTTTCGACGAAATTTTATATAGGTATCTTCCTACAATTTAATTTATATAAAAAATAATTATTTTTTTTAATAAGTAAACATTCTACTAGATTAGAAAGTCAATGCCCTTTTAAAGAGTTTTATATAGAGTTCTTGATAATGATTTTAGAATTTAACCTAGATAAGGAACTTAACGGTTGCAAGACACACATATATTACGGAGGCAAAACTGACCTGGTTAAACTATATAGAATTCTGTTAAGTCTTGAATTCTTAATTGTGGATATCGTTTTCCCTATAACAGCACCTGGTCGTGCCGAAAAATTAATTGTATGATAGATTGTATCATGATAAGAGGTATCCAATGTTGTATAGATTTATAAAGAAAATGACCTTGAATGTAGATTTCATCAACTTAAGTGAAAAACCAGTTCTTTGTATTTATCAAAATTATCAATAGGCATTCATGTTCAACTTGTTAATTACAACATAGAATTTATTCTTTAAATCTTCTACATTGGGTGATATGTTTCATACAAATAAGAGAATCTTCTCTAGATTCACAGAGAAAGGAGTTGATCCATACGTCGGGGGTTGAATTCCACTATGGGATGTGGGAACCGGTCCTTTGGGTGCGACCGTATAAATTGACGTCCAGTGTCGCAGTAGGTGCTGGCACGAAAAAGATCCCTCACTGACCGAGAGTGTCAAGTATTAAGGAAAAATTTGGGTCTCTCCATTGAACAATTGGTTATGGCTTCATATGAGTGAAAAATTCTCGATCGAGACATTAAACAATATACAAATAAAAAACATACCAGTAACATAACCAATGTTTATGCTAACTTTAAAATTGGATTACAGGACTTTTTTCCATACAATGAGAATGATCACTCTTTCTAGACACCTGAATATAGCTTTGATGTTTCTAACAGCTGTCCGTGTATTTTTGTCAATATTCATTTTGCTTATATGATTCTGGATATGGTCATTCAGAGTTTTATCTTGAACTTTCAACGTTATAACGTTTCAGCAATCAAATAACATATAAAGTATACTTTTAGAAATATAAATTATTTTGGAAAAAAAATCATCAATAAAAAGATGACATCAGTTATTTAATTAAAAGAGCGACTGATTTAATTTTTTTTTATTTTCTATCATTTTTTATTTTCAAAAATCTTCTGAATCAAAGTTTGTTTTTTTTTTAAAACTCATGACATAATTTATCGTATTATACAAAAATAAATTGAATTACCTTATCAAATTAAAATTAATGCAGAGTATGTCATGAATAAATTAAAATAACGGTTCAAATAAATCCATTGTTGCAAATGTTTAATTTTCCAAAATTATATTGTTTTCTGAAAACTTTTTCTCAGAAAAAAATAAAAGTATTTCGATCCTGGGGAAAAATTAGTCTGCTTCTTGCCAAACTCAAACATACACGGCTATGAAATTTAAAATTAAAATCTTCTATATCTTTAGTGTTTCATTTTCTGTTTGATCATTATTATTTACCAAAACCTAACATATATCTTCAAATCAAACTTATGATTACATCATGACAGAATAGAAATACGTCCTTATATATAGTAAGAAAATATGAATGAATATGAAATGTAAAACTAATTTACTTTTTACACGAATAATTCTTCTATATTATTTTAAAAATAAAGCAAAGTTTTCATGCTAAAAATACGTGTGTGGCAAGAGTTTATAAATATCCAACATTTTACCAATAAAATATGGAAATACAAAAGAGCAATCAAGCTGAACATGCCATTTTAAGCATTAATGAACTGTCATATACATAACTCTCTAAACCCTTCAGAGGTTGGATCAAGTGCAATGTTTTCTTTTTTTTTTTTGCTAGAAAGTATACTATGTGAAATCAGATTACGCTTGAAAATTGAATATTGAAAATTCTATATATTTGGTTGTCTTTGTATCTTTAACTATAGCATGCATGCATCTACATATAAAGACTTCTTTAAAAAATACGATAAGCTACTTTCGAAAATCCCCTATTGAAATATAATATATGATTATTATTATGAATAGATAAAAATCTACCCGAATTTTCTGAGAAGAAGAAACTTTTTTTTCTAAAAAAAACTTCAATCGGCCGGGAGTAAAAGTATTCTGAGAGAAGGTGCACTATATGACATAAGCAGTTCAGTTTTCAGAGTGAATATGAATGTGCATAAAAGCATTTTAAGAGCCATTCTCTGTAATGATTTGAAATTTTATATAGGAGCTGTTCCTTGGATACGTACCCTTAAATGTAGATTCCCAAAATTTTTATGATTGATATTTATTAACAGCTAACTTGACTTTTAAATTTGACTATCATCCAATCTCTAAGTGGATGCAAGAAGTTGGCACACAGGGTATAATATTGATATAAAGTTCACAAAAATCGAACATTTTCCCTTCTTGGTAACCATAGCAACAGTGTTGTTATCAAATTTTATCAATATATGATATTCAACTTCAGTTCTAACAGATAAGTACTATTCAAGCTGAAGTCCTTTAATTTGTTTCTTGATTAAATGGCAATTTAATTCTTAATGCAGCGAAAAAATAATTCACTTTTAAGCACTGGTACTTTGTTTCCATGGTAACACTGCAAAGTAGCAATTATACCCATTTTTTCTTTTGGTTTTGGTGTTGCAATGTCCTAAGGATGCATATTTGCCAGTCTTGAATTTTCATGTTTTTCCTCAAGACAGTAGCATTAACCCAATCTTAGTTACTTGTTTTGCCTGGTTACACTGTGTTACCATGGCAACCATAAAAGTTATCTATAGAATAATATTGCTTACACTTAAGGTCAAACATTGTCATTGTTTTTCTTAAGTCGTTGATTGAGTTTGAGCATGTAACACCTACCATTAGTGAATACGGAGTGTTTTTCGGCATATTTCAGCATTTTAAATGTATTCCAAAAGTACCTTTGGTAACCACTTACTTATAAGATATATTCTAAACAGTTTCTTTACAGTATAAGTGACATCAAGGTGTCATGTTTTTGTTAGAATGATTTGTTTGCTTTTTCTAGTTTTTATTAAGCCACAGTCAAGATTTAAAGTGGCTGAAAATCTCGATTTTTCAAACTTTTCCGGCTGTTGCCATAGCAACCGAGACACAGAGCAACGAAATTTTGTTTGATATTTGTTTCTGGTGTCAAGTACTAAGCATGGGTGAAGTTTCATCAAAATCGGTGACCATGCGTGGCAACGCAGTTTAACTGGTTACAGAGAATGGCTATTAATAATATTCAATAACTTCACTAAATTATTATTGGTTAAAACTTCTCTACTGATAGCTTTTGGCAGTTTGCAACTACAAAACATTTAATTTTGAATGGTGAAGACGTCATTGCGCTCGGACTCAAAGGACTCCTGGAATCACGACCATTAGCAGAAGAAAATAAAGCGCCAATTGTTTTATATTTTTTGCTATGAGAGTTTGAAAATGAATTAAGGCTATACCTCATTTATTCAACATCGATAATCCAATGAAAATTTTATTGCCAAAATTTTCAACAGTATTTCTTAGTACCGTTGATAACTTGAGCTGTCAACATTTATCACATAAACATCTGCACGTTTCTAATTTGCTAGAATCAACGAAGCGTATCGCGCCCTTTGATCAGTGAACTTGCTTATGAAGTGAAAGTAGTAGGAGAATGAGAGAGAGGCTGGTTAAATATACAGCGACATTAAAATAATATCTAAAGTAATTTACTTATCTCTTTCTGGATTAAGTACGACACTTCTCCCTCCTGTATTTAATCATTCTGTCAGGCCGATTCACCAGTAGACCCAGAGAATGTTCATTACTCCATTCTTAAAGATTCTCCTGCTAACCAGATATCAAATGTCCTGCTGCAGTCTTTCGTTTATCGAAGGATTAACATGCATGTTTTGATATTGATGTTGATGTGTTTAGACTTTTCGTTTTGGATTGTATATAGCAGTCATCAGAATAGGAGGTATCCTTATTACAGACATAAGGGTGAGTGGATTTCAAAATGTTTTTCTTCATCGTTTTTATGCCTAAAAATTCATTTCCAAATTATTTTAAAGAATTGCTCTAAAATTTTACTTTAGTAACCTTATATACTTTAATTTTTTTTATAAATGACTTGAAAAGGATATTTATTAAAAACTTTCTTTAAGACCATTTTGATGTTTTTCTTATAAATTGCATAATTAATTAGTAATTAATTAGTAATTACAAAACACCTGTAGTTATTAAAATGGACAGAACTAATTTACAAAATCAAGGCATGACCATGATCGAAATTGCATGTACAGAAGTTCTTTACATAAATATGAATACCTTATCTCCACGTGCATGATTTTACATCATTAAACAAAACAAACATACAGTATATATTTTCTATAACAATTTTGTAGAAGTGTTGAGGAACATTATTTGGATGATTGTTTTATCTATGATTTTTCATCTTTTGCATTTTGTAAAACTTTGATGCAAAAGAAATTCATTTCTCTGCCTAATTTGAAACAAATTTCTTTATTACTCGCTTACAAAAATAAAACTACCTACAGTAAAGGCCCTGTATTTACCACACTCTCTTGTCTTGCTTCAGTTTTTGACAATAATAGACTTTTCTGACATCAAATTAGACACATAAGATTTTTGAAAAGGACCCATGTGGATTTCGAGCAAATTGTTTTAATGTTATCTCTTGAGGAAAATTGCTAAATGCTTTTCTTTCTTCACAACATGCGTGATGAATTCGAAATAAAACAAGTTGACAGCACCAAGGAATGGCACTGATAGCCATCTCTAACAAAACACAACAATTAACAAACCTGGGTTTACTTACTTTTGCCTTAGATTATGTCTATATATTGCATATAGTAAGAAATATTATAATTTGATTGATTTGTTTGCCTGGTTAGGATAAAATATTTTCATTTCCATGGAGAAGAAATTTTATTAAAATCTAATGTTTATGATGCCACTCGATAAAACGCGTTGTATTTTGAAAATTAAGAAATAAAACCAGAAACAAATATTCTTGCTCGTGACTTGGTGTGTTTTAAAAATATAATGTAAAATTGATATTCGTTGACAAAGTGTTGGTGATTTGATTATAATATTATCGAGTCAAAGTGTCAACATGGCTTTTCCTCTCTATCTGAAATTAAATGTGCTGTACGTGTTAATCAACGTTAGAGTAACAGATTTTTCTTCAAGATCTGATGAATGACCAATGAGGTCTTGATACACTTACCTAACAGGTAAACGTTCTTTCAACTATTAAGGTAATTAAGAAGAGTTAGAAAGTTGAGCCATGCTTTTTTTAACACTTGTTTGATATAAAAAGAAAGAACTGTGATAAGAACTAATTTTTTGAAACGATAAATAAGCGTAATGTAGAAACACTCAATTTTCTGTTATTGCTAATAACTAGCGTTACATGGTAATTTGTATCTAAATTTTCAGGAAAGAAAGTTATTTACTGTAGTTGCAATTTCTTGCGAGAATATTTGTTCTTGTATTATCTAGAAAAAGGCGGCTATTCTTTGTGAATCCTGACCATTTCTATCATGCATGAGTCAGTCAGGTGCTGAACGTTATAATTTATGCAAATAGTAAATCAAAATTATTCAATATTCGGCCAACGAAAAGTTTTTTAATTCATAATTTTATTTTGGAAAACAACATCATTTTGATCGAATTGATAAAATCAAGTACGTTTGAAGTCACCTGATAAATATGTCATGATCTGGAAAAAACGGAAAAATCCCTCGTAAATTCAGTGTATTAATAATGGACAAACAATTAGTATGAAAAAGTCAGTCAGCATTTGACTAAATGATAAATTGTATTTGCTGACAAGGTCATCGTATCAATTATAGGACTTACGAAATGATTACTTTAAACGAGACTGCTGAAATTCTTGTATCATCTACTTGTTTATCAATAAATTACTTCCTTTTAGAAATTGTGCATACGTAGTGCATGCTCTTGCGCATTGAATCAACTGAGAGATATAAACTCCATATGCAGGTGATGAAAGTACATTGCTGCATAAGTAAGGGAAGCTGACGATAGAAAAGTTAAAGTCATCACGTTTATCATAGAGCTTTGTTGTTAGATTATCATTAACGTCTTTTCAAGTGAAATATCAAAATATGAAACAGATGTCTCAGATTGTGATATCTTTTATCTCAAGATCACCAGGATATATGGTATGGACAAAAATTGGAAATTACCACTGTTAATTGATAATACTTTGTCGATATCTCTAAATGTCGAGTTGAAGGTAACAGCAAGTGTTTTCTCTTTTTCCCGCATAAGAATTCGACAAATTCTGCCTCATTTGAATACAAAACAGGTCTGCTAATAACGGGGACCAATTGGTAACCATTAGAATTCCAACAAAAAGTTGTAAAACATGGTCTCTAAATACCACATTGACTTCAGAGTTGTTTTGTGTACAATCAGAATGTTTTTCAACAAAAGAATTTTGTAAATGACCAATGTCAAAGTAATTTTGAGTAATCAATAATAAGTATTGAGTTCCATTTCAATTGAAAAAGAGCCGTCAAAGATATGAAAAGCCTTGGCTTTAATATAGTGGGGAATGGTTCTGTATAAAGTTGAAGAGTCGTAAGTGTTTAAGCTGTTGACTTTGGTAAAACTTTGTGATTTCAAATTTTCCAAAAATTCTTCAGACTTTTAAGTATCCTCATCTGATTTACACAACTTCTCGAATATTTTAATGCAATTTACTCTTGAAGTGTCTCCATCACATCTCTTAATATCTAAGTGAGGAGTAAAGAAAGAGACTTGGTTGAACATTTACTGGAACCCGCTTTGATTTTTTGTTTGTAGGGATTCTTATGCAGTTTCAGAATCCAATATATTAAATGAATTATGGTAATTCAAATTCATTTTGGTTGTTTGGGAAATCAAAAATATTCAAAATTGACATTTGATCTTGATGAATTTCTTCAATAGAAAAGGAACTATGAGTATAAGTTGAATGACCACTTGTAGAATTCAATCCAAATTCTTCTAAAATACAATTTACATAATGAGCCTTACAAAAGGAAGTAAATGATGTTACCTGCTTTGTCCGTACTGATCAGTTCCTTTTTATTAAACAGTGGGATATGTCATTTTATGTCAAATTTAAATTTCCGTGACATTCTAGTGTATATGAAGCAGAAAGGTTTGCAAAAAAAACTAAAAATTAACACTGCAAACTGAAGAAAAATGATACCAGTATAGTTCGAATTTCCTCGACAATACATTATATAGAGAATGTACAGTATCCTTGACCCAAGCGCCTATGGTTTGATATTATGACCTTTATTTGTCAGCAAATAAACTTACATATATCATTATGTCAGGTGTTTACTGTCGTTTTACATAGTTTCAGTTTATCCATACGAGTAGCACATGGCTGTGTTACCGATCGACAAAGGATGCTTACTCAACAATAGCAACTGATCCCAAAACTGATATTTTTTAACTTCATTTTTGCTCCTGATTTGCATTGTTTTAATTGCAGTTTAATCCGAATTACTATTTGTTATCTTAGTTTTTCCACATAACTTGTCAAAAGTTGCATTATTTGAAATAAAACACTGATAAACAAAATGTTTTTTTTTAATTAATTGAACGAATATAAGGAGGTCATTCCTTAAAGTTTAATTTTGATCATCTTCAGATCTTTTTAAGTAATATATAAAACGTTAAAAACTTAGTGATCATCTTTAGATTTTGCTTTAAGTAATAGATAAAACGTTAAAAACCCCAAGTGTACAAAATGATTACACAAGGACTAATAACAAATGCTATTTGCTGTAGTTTAAAAAATGAGAACCCGTTAAAGTAGAAATGGCTTCCGTATAAACTCGACAACAGGGACAAATATACAATGCTTTTAAAAATTCACATCAATCACAGACTATTTATAGAATGACTCTTCTTTCAACCTGCTGCTTGGGTTCTCATTTATTTTCAATTTTAACACGCTTTCCTCTTTAGTGTACTAATAGGATTACCACATTTTTATTATTCCGGTATTATCCATTCATTCTTTTTTAAACTTGTAGTCATTTTCATTGTCATTTTTCAATTGTCATTGTTATGGTTTTCCTCCAATGGTTGTTGTCTACATTGATAAAAATAATTTGCTTTTGATTTATAATAATAATTAGTAAGTTATCTCATAGAATACTACAATACAATTTAAGTCTCACAACTGTGCATAACATGTTTTTTAAACATACTTTATCAAACTATTAAAAGTCGCTATTTAAAACATATAATTTAGGAATAATCTTTTTGATAAAATATTTGAAAATAGCTTGAAAAATATTCATTTCAAGATAAAAGCTAAGAGAAATAAAATGTGAAGATAAGAAACAATAATCTTAATTAAAATTCAATTAAGCAAGACGAATTAGAGCAGAGATAATATAGACCTCGTAGAATATTCACAGTAATGGTATCATATGCTATGGAGGAGCAAGCATCCAATGCTGACCTATCTGCTCCATATCATGATAAAGTATATGGGGATATGCGTAGACTATTCACTGTGTCAATAAGGGTCTAAAAAAAATTGAAATATCAAGTAACATTGGACATTACAACAAACTTTATTTCAAAACAAAATTATCGCACTGATTATAAAAAAAAAATTGCAGAGTTTTGATTTTAAACGACATTTTTATGTTGTGTTATATGCTACTTTTCCAGTTACTTGCATCTTATTAGATTCTCTAACCTCTTTAGCACATGCTGTTTCATTTCAAATTAACTCCATATGGAGATGATAATTGTATTTTGCTACATTAACATTTGAAGTTGGGAACAGAAAAAAAGTCATTGCTTTTATCATAAAGCTTAATTTATGGTTTGCTATCAAGGTCTTTGAGATTAAAAATAAACCAGATATGCCAGACACGAGAATCCGATTGTTTTTAACACAGTCAGTTTGTATATAACCAATAACAAGCAAAGAAAATTTGAAGTTTCCATTTTTATCGAAGCAGTTGCCTTTCATGACTGAAAGTCTCTCTTTTTAAATCAATCATTGGAAATATATGTAAAAAGTAATGAGCAGTCATACGTTTGAATGGAACTGATTTCGCGAATTTTCTATTAAAAAATCTACATATTTTCTTTTGGAGTTCTTTGTGTCCATATATGAAAAATCTGTGAAATTATTTCCATATATTTCATCCTTCGGTTGTTCATATTTTCGTTGGGAGAAAAGAAAATGGGCATAACATAGAACATTTGATTGTTATTTCGTACGTTCTATGGTCAATACAATGACCTTGTCAGCAGTTAATTAAGTAAAATATTGACTGCCATTTTTCACACCAGTTGTTAAGCCATTATTTAAACACTGAATCGTCGATGGATTTTTCCGTTTTTTCCCAATCATGACAAGGAGCACACAGCAGATGTGATCGGCCGGCAGGGGATGCTCACTCCTCTATGGCACCTGATACCACAGCTAATGTTTTAGAGGTCCATATTTTCTCTGCTCCGGATTTGTGTTGTTTAAGATGGACTGTCAAGCTTGAATACTATTCCTTATTTCAATAAATATCACATTGCTTTGTATCTTTCTTATGATTTTTATGAGCTTGGGAATGCAGTATACATAATATTATTGGAAATATATAATATATTTTAGACTGAAATTGATTTTAAAAAATCTCTTCCTCAAACAAGAAATTTAAGAATTGATGACCACTAATATAAAGAACTGCGAAGTCTAACTCTTGATTCCCGCCTACATTTTGCACCCATTAAATTCAATATATATGGCAACTTGGCTATTAAATCTTTGTTTAATACAAAGAACAGTTCTATGGTAATTGATTAATCATATTAAGGTATCCGACCCATATTAGGACCAAATTTTCTTAGCTTAAATATCAATTGTTTGTAAAATATCCTGATATTATTTTTAAGTATTTTAGAGTAGAAAGGGATTTACCAAGAGAAATTTTCAAACAATTTATTACCTGACCAGAAATGAATTATTGAAGATTGCATTGAAGTGTATGGAAGGAAGGAAGTTTTTTAAGATAAAAAAATAAATATTACAAATATCAAAAAATGCTGTGGTGGAAAGATGTATTAGATCTTTGGGAATAGAATAACAATTAGAAATAAATTTTTTTTACAAGACAGATTTTTTTAAATTAATTTTTATCGAGTCAATTCAAAGGGAGATAACTATTCAAGGGCAGGAAAGGGTCATAAATTAGGACATATCCCCCACTTAGTTCTGATACTAAAAGATGAAAATTAGTTCTAACAACACTGAGTATTCTGCCCATACATATCTATTATGCATTCAATTCCATTGAATCTGAGGCTAATATGGATCGGATACCTTAATCCCAGCGCTAGATAGTAAATTATCATTAATTCCAGCTCTTGAAAAATATTTTCTAGTGAAATCGAAGTTTCAAGTATCACCATATTTTGAAATAGTCTTTTATCACATATCTTGTCTTATGTTTTACGCAAAAAAATAAAACATATATAAATTAATAAAATATAATTATTTAGTTGTAAATAGCTTTAAAAATCAGCATCATTTTCGGTTTTTGTCTATAAACATATGCCCCCCCCCCCCCCCCCCC
>PRKT01000093.1:644554-692479 GCA_003671525.1 Saccostrea glomerata | reverse complement strand
AAAAGGAATTTTTGAATTTTTGTTTCATGGGGGGGGGGGGGGAGATGCTTAAAAAATATTTTCCGTTTTCTGTTGATTTCTTTAGTGAAAAACACAAGATTCACCAAACTCATAGAGTTTTCTCTCTTTGGTATCCCAATAAGTAACGTTTTATGAAAATTCATATAAATATCTATAAAAATTTTGAAAATCATTCGAATATGTTAACTTTTAAGAATTGACTAACAGGTAGGCGGGAGAACAATACTATCGTTCGTAGTTCTTTGCATTTCTATTATGGTGTGACTTTTTTGTCGAAACACATATTCATCTTTTTCCTGATATGCAATGCAAAATTTTGAATGTATTCTCTGTGTTCAGTGTGAAATAAAAAAATTTCAAAAAGAAAGATTAAATCTAATTGTAAATTATAAAATGTAGATCAATTTACTGGATTTCTCCCATTTTTTTTATCCATAAAGAGTTTCCTAGAAACTAGCACCTCACGAACATTACAGACTTAAAAATACTTACACGGTACCTGATATCATTAAGGTAGTTCGATCCTTAGGTTTATAGAATTAGCAGATAAGTAATCAAACATACTCATCAATGTATCTCTGAATCCACAAAGTTATGTAAATTTATCCACAGTATTTCTTTAAAGTTAAAGATTATAGTTTATCATATTATATAGGGACAATTGTCAATTCTCCAATATGTTTGTAGAAAAAGCGAATTGGAATATCAGCAATGCATTTTCTAATTGCAAATTGATCAACAAATATATTTTAGGTTAAAAAACGATAGGTATCCAGGCATTCAGAGAAATTGCCATGATTTTCTTTGGTATTTTTTGTCTTCTATTTCCGTCTTGTACTTTATGATACATAGTGTAAAAGGTTTTTGCTATCATTGCAAGACACCACAAATCACTTCTTGTTTCACATCATGCTAATAAGCATTGGTATCTAAGGCTGTATTCAAGAAAATCTTAATTCTCTAAAACTGTATTATTTTTTTCCTTTTTATCGGGTACAAATCTCAACTTTTATAAGAACTTTTCTAAGACTTCCAAAAACCTTTAATTTAATAAAGATAAATAAAATGAAAATTATTACATGAAAAAATGTCATATTCAAGCTTCATTTTGATGCATTTAGAATTAAATATTATTTTTTTGAGTTATTCATCCTGGCTGAGGATCGGATATCCTTAAGACGTAATACTGCGCTGGCGAAAAAAGTATAGGAACCAATATATATTTTTTCCACGTACGTTTCCTGTCAGTCTGGCTACGATCTTTTTTCTATCAATATTCTAAAACATTATTTTTATTAATTGTATGCCCTCCTCAGATCATAAATCGGTTGATATAAAATAAAGGAATTTCTTTCATCATTTAATAAAGTACCAGTATTGAATGCACTAGAACATATAATGTATACGATGGCCATTGCATCTAATTTGAATCACTGGTTGACATATTACATGTATTTACAACATATTAATTCACAATGCCAGCTCAGGAAAGTTGCATTAATCTTTCATCTTTTTCTTGCGCTAATTACTATATTTTTTATTGTTTACAAAGTCGGTAAATCGCACTTACTTCCCATTTGACAATGCAGTAATTAACCTTTTAGATGACATCCAACGTTCATTGGTTAGCTGGGAACGGTACCGAACTAGAAAGTATATAAATACAAGTACTGCATTTGTCATAGTCTTGTTAAAATATGTCGACACTTCCTAATTTGTTAAGCAAGTAAATTATAACACACTTTCTGAACAACATGTTAAACATGCTCTGAATTCTATGTACCATTAGTAGCATCTGTGTTAGATATATGTACATACAAAAATAGCAAACCATAAACGACTTTTAATTACATAATTATTTATTCACATTACATGCCTGTCGCATTCATCACTCACTAAAGAGAGGATAATTATTTAACTTGTAAAGTTCTCTTTGACTTTTAGTTCCTACCATGAAAATGTATAGTTTTGTGAAATCTGTAAGAAACCGTCATGGGTTTATCGTTCCTTATACAGTAATATGAGATGATTTCGGAGAAACTAAGGCCAATTTGAAAAAAGAGTCTGTGTTGCCTACAAGTGCAACTTTATGAATGACGTGTGGTCCACAATTTAGTTATTTGCATATCATTTCATGAGAGAAATGTCCTTGGATTTTAGTACATAAATAGTTTTCATTAACTCAAAAATCAAATTTTCTTATTGTTCAGTATTTGTTGTATATATATAGGAGTTATCTGTACAGATAGAAAATACATGTAAATTCATGTATAGACTGCATCATCAGGAGAAAAGTAATTTTGTAGTTTCTTTACTTTGCTTTGACAAACAAGCTGATAAGCAGAAAATACCTGCAGTTTCGATTTAGCTCAACATTTCGAAGTTTCTTTGTTTGGTACAATAACCTTGTCAGCAATTATAATCTATAATTAAGTCAAATGCTGATTGACGTTTTTGACACAAAATGTTAAGCTATTATTCATTCAATTTTTTCCCAATCATGAGCACTTGGCGGTTTGGAATAGTCGGCATGGGATGCATAATCCTCCATGGCACCAAATCCCACCTACGATGTTTTGGGGGTTCGTGTATTCTGTTCTTGCGCTCTGTTGTTAGCAGACCTATTTTTATATTCATATGAAGCAGAACTTGTACAAAATATGTGTGAAAAGAAGGAAACACTTGCTGTGGCCTTCAACTCGACATTTAGATGCGTCAACGACGTATTGTCAATTAGTAATGGTAATTTCCATTCCTACGTCGATACGATATATCCTGGTGAGCTTGAAATAAAAGATACCACAGAGTCTGACACATCTGTTTCATACCTGGATATCTTATTTCAAAAAGCGTTCACGGTAATCTAACAACCAAGCTATATGATAAACGTGGTGACTCTAACTTTTCTATCGTCAAGTTCCCTTACTTATCCAGCAATATACCTTCATCTCCTGCATACAGTGTGTATATATTTCAGTTGATTCGATACGCAAGAGCATGTTCTACGTATGACAATTTCTAAAACGAGGTAAATTATTGACAAGCAAGTTAATGAAACAAGAATATCAACAGTCTCGTTTAAAGTCATCATTTCGTAAATTTTATGGTCGATACAATGACCTTGTCAGCAAATACTATTTATCATTGAGACAAATGCTGACTGACGTTTTTCATACTTATTGTTAGTCCAATATTTATACACTGAAATGACGACGGATTTTTCTGTTATTTCCCGATCATGACAAGGAGCACACGGCGGGTGTGACAGGTCAGCAGGGGATGCTCACTCCTCCATGGCACCTGATCCCACCTCTGATATTTCAGAGGTCCGTGTTTACTGTGCTCCTATTTTGTATTGTTTTATGGACTTTGATATTGAATACTGTTCATTATCTCTATATCATTCTTCTATTGCTTGATTGGACTTGTTAGTGTAACTACTGTTCGTTATTTTTATGTTTCAATTACATAAAGTAAGTCTCCTACTTTTTGCACAAGTCGATCAAGTCAACCAAAATTCAAGAAACAGTCTACCTTATCAAAAATTGTATTCGCAGACATGGCCATTGTATAGATTACCAAAATACCATTTTTAAACAAGATGATTTTATTTGTAAGTAGGAACACTCATGTGTAATACTTCATGATACATATGTAATTAAGTTGAGGAAAACACCCACACCAGAAAATAATGCAAATAACTATTTTCTATTACCTAGGTGAATTGTTTATCCTTTAAATATTTTATTACATGTTTATATCATGAAATATAGAGATAAGAAACTGTAATTAAGAATAAAACTTCCATTGAAACAATACAAATTGGGAGCATTGCAGCCAAGGATCTCTAAAATCGTCCGAGATAAATATATGGAAATAACAAACAGTATTCAAGCTCAAAAGTCCATTAAACAATAAACATGAAACAGAGTTGAATTCTAGTGGATATAGACCATGCATTGATTAAGAGCAATTTTGAAGGGTTTTTTCCCTTATTTACACTGTACAACTGTCACAAGTTTAGCCTAATACCTAAAATAATACTGAAACATATCACAAATGAGTTTCTAGAGCTCGAAATTGATAAGGTAAGTGTTTTGCGCTAATACAAAATAAAAGACATAGCTACACAATATTTCAATTTTCAATTTCTTCCCTTGTTCTTCGTTTCAGAACCACCCATTTTCCGGGGTATTTCAAACCTTACACAGCACTTTCTTCTTCAAAGGACCTCATCAACTATTAGACCCACGGTTATTAGACCATCCAGTAAAAAGCACACATTTGCCAGACCCACAACGGCAAAAACGAAAATTGACGGCCTGTAAGTATCATCATTATTTAAAGAAAACAACTTCAATGTAGTTCTTTTACTTTGCGAAGGAAACAAAGTACAGTGAAACTTCTCCAAACCGGCCCCCCTGGAAACCGGTTCTCCCTGAACATCGGCCGAATTCATAAGTCCCGGCAAAATTCTTAACATTTCTTTACACATAAACTCTCATAAAACCGGCCACCCCTGAAAACCGGACACCGGCCACTTTTCCAAGAACAAAAGTTAAGAAACATAGGAAATTTCCCCTCATCATACCGGCCACTTTTTGATTGCAAGAAATATAATTGTCATTGGCCAGAGGGGTAATAATGACCGGCCGGAGGTGTGAAAAATAGCCTACCCACCAGAAGTCAGAGGTGTGAAAAACTGAAATGGCCTCATAGGGTTTTCTATTGTTTAACTGTCTTGAAGGGGTAGTCATCTTGCCAGACTACGTAAATGGCCAGTCTAAGTTGTGAACATATGATTAAGCATCAATTTAACTTATAATTAAATATCAAGCAACTAGTGAATTTAAATCACAGAATGAATCAACAAATTATCGCACGCCATATTGCATCACCTTTTTAAATACACATAAGCGGCCTTAGAATCGGACACTGTTAAAATATGCTAAGAAAGAAAATCAAATAAAATGTTCATCAAAATATACATTTCATAATTAAAAAAGCAGAAGTTTTGCTCAGAAATGTTTTAATTATTTACTTATCACTGAAGTAAAAACACATTTTTAATGACATAAGCGATAGAAAGATACATGCAGTATACTGTTTAGAGTCTAGTAAAGGTTGAGGGTCTGGTTTATTTCTTCGCACAGGTTAATAAGAGTAACTTTCCATGTTTTTTTGTTCTTATTTTGAATTTTTTGTATATAAATCAGCATGTATGTCGAATTTATCCTCACTAATAATAATTTACATTTTTTTTAGACCTTTAGAATACATTACGTGTCTGCATGCCAATAATTAATAAATGTTGACAGATAATCATAACAGACACCAATTATATTATTTTTCCTAACATCCCTAACATAGTTCTGCAATTCTTCAGTAAATTAGATTCCCAGGAAACCGGCCACCCCTGTAGTCCGGCCATTTTAATCAGTCCGGCAGCTGGCCGGTTTAGAGAAGTTTTACTGTATATTCTTCAGTTTTCAGAACTTTCTTTAAAAAATATGTAACCTAAAACTGTATACAACAACCCAAAAAAATATCCGGCTAATGATTCATCTGATGAATTTTATTAATTAAAGACAAACAATGTATGTCTTCATTGATGAGACATTTTCGATGTCTGAAAAGTCCGGAAAAAAAGTCTGTTACACGACAAGAGACCAAGGACTCCATAGGCAGATGTCTTCTTTACATAACATGTAAATATCTCGAACTTATCACCGGTAGTCTACCGAGTTCCAGCTTAAATTTAACCATGAAGTTTTTTGCGGTCGTCATTAGAAACAATTTCTTTGGTAATATAACAAAATCTGCCTCACCACACAAATGAAATGGTACCAGTACGTACGATTTCGGCTCTAATAAATGTATGTAAAATGTATCTTTTCTGTCATTCCAAGAATGTACTATAAAAAATAATATTTAAAACAATTTGCCTTAAGTTTATTCTGCTGAAGCTGAAATGTTTTAAGATAGTTATTTCTGCGTGGTTTGCCTCATTATTTTATTACAAAGCAAATTTAGGTTAATAATTAAATGGAAGCACAATTTGTACATGTATTTGGCATGTATCTGGTTCAAATCGTATGATAGATGTCAAAGGTTTAAAATCTTATTTATCCAAAAACATTGCAAGACATAAATTTAACAAATTAATTAATTTTTTTTGGTTAGCCTACTATGAAGCAAATAATGTACACTGTTGACTTTTGACTTTGCAATAATATACTGATGTAAAACCCAATAATGTTATTTAAAGCAAAAGCTTATTCTTGTAACAAAGGGCGTAATCACACATATCTTTAGTCATTTATTAATCTAAATTTGAAAATGACATTTGCCAAGCTTGCTAAATGCGAAAATGTCTGTTTTATTTAAACTTGATCTAGATATAACATTAAATAACCGTGAAAGACCCTCAAAAATTCTTTCTAAGCAGTGTGAACTTCTGATGCAGAAAATTAAATGATACACAAGGGACACACCCAGAACTAGGGAGATATATCGGGCAACTGAATTTTAACTATTAAAAAAAAATTGTCAAAAGCTACATATTTATTTCTTTTTACAATAGACATGTCTAATGTGCTTAACCTGAAGTTAATAACAAAGGTAAAGACTCGTATTTGAGACCAAAACCTTAGGGGTACTGTCCAAATGCCTCAAATGTTTATTTTCCTTAGTGTCTACACCTCTCTTTTTATTTAGATAAATTCACATAATACAAAGCAACATGCATAAGAGAGAGAGAGAGAGAGAGCGGGAGGGAAAACATTTGTGTTATTTTGTGATTGGAAAAAAAGTAATATTCTTAAATAAAATAGGTAATCAATGGATATAAAATCAAAATATGATCTTCCAAAAGAAAGTATTAAATGAGGCAAAAGCCAAAAGCTTGGACTTGATGTGCTCACAGAGTAATACGAGTGCATGAGCAAAGCCTTTTCCATCACATGCTAAACTTAAAGTGCAACATTGTGTATCATTAAGTACATGCTTCATAGTAATTACTCTTGACATGTAAATAAAGTCGTTATTCAATATTCATAATATTACAGGTATGCTACATAAACGTACTAATTGTACCCCCACACCTTTCAAGTGGAGGTAAATTAAAGTGTGTCCTTTTCACATGCACAATTTTATCCTGCATGTTGTTAAGTTATGCATTTCCAATGTTCATTATGAATTATCTACTAAATGTGCATTCATGGATAGTGCCTTATGACTTTTATTCAAGGATTTATATTTATTTTTCACAAGACACTTTTAAACTCCAAAAAAAAAAAGAAAAGAAAAGATCATTTTTCATAATGAAAAAATAATATTAATAAAAACCGTGTTGCAACACAATGATATATAACAAGAGTGACAGGTGTATAAGATACATTAAGCAGTCCTCATTATGTACCTTAAATAAACTTCTAATTGAAAAGAAAAGTAAATTAATTGCAATTATAAAGCCATATGTATGATTTAAACATTAATTTACTAGACTTAAAATTACATTACCATAAACGCCATGACTCGATTTTGTATTCCTATGCATGTCTTTTAATTCATATTTCATTTAATTCTAATTAACATATCTTTGAGGTTGTCGTGGTTCTGTTAGAATGACTCTCCATTCTAATAATGATTTTGTTTAAAGTATATAGGGATTATTTAGCCTAGTAACTTTTGAAATGGAGCTTATAAGCTAATAAACAGACTTTGATAATGACTACATACTGCAGTTATTTCTTTTAATAAAATGAAATAAATATTCGGATTTCTTCATTTTCTCTGTGACTTTTTAAAAATGCACATTATATCATTCTTGCATTTGCCTTAGGGAAAATGGTATTGTTCTACAAATGATATGTTATGTTTTATTATTTCAGCATTGTACGTAACAAAAAGGACATCTTTATAATAAAAATGTGCCAATATTTTCAACATAAGGAGACTATCAATTGGTTTCAAAGTTACTTTTGTATTCGAGATTTTAAACCGATTTGGTGACATAAACCTTGAACTAGAAGCAATTAAAGGTAACCATTTTATTTTTCGTTACGGTTTTAATATTCCTATTTCACATTGTAAATATTGATTAAGACAAATGTTTCGTGACTAACTTCTGTGCAAGTTCATGAAAACTTTCCTAAATATTTCTTAAGAAATTTTTTCCAATACGTATTGTATCCATTTATATACTTAGAAATGGTAGTGTTTGGGGGAAAGGGCGACAAAGCATTGCATCCCAAATTGCAGAATTATTTGTCATGATACGAAGGGGGTTTAGATTATTTTTATCAAAACACATTATGTTTTAAAGCTTGGATGACCAACAAATTCATTTATGATAATGACAAATAGCAAAAATGAAAAACAAATAAAAATATAGTCATATATATAGTTATGTGCATTACCTAATAAGCAAATGATAATGAAAGGGCATATTGTTCCAAGAATTTCATTGTGAATTGTAATTTCTCGTTTTTCAGATTCTTTTGTTTGTTCAGATCACGATCTTCCGGCAAAAGTCGTTTTAATTACTGCAGGAGGTGAACTAATAGAAGTATGTACCATGTACAGACACATTAGTAATTCACAGTGTGATATTTGGCTACACTAAGGTACCATTGTATGTATGCATAATTGCAGCAATATGAAAATATTGAAGGTGTGGTGTATATTTCTTCTGACATTGTTATACTTCTGTGAAATCGTCCAGCAATTATAAAGCATTTTCTGTCTGTAATCGCACCTCTGACTAATTGTTTATAACAACTTTTATCTATTATTTATTCATTGTCAAAATATTTTTGGGAGCATTTTTTTTTTTGTTTTAATTGTTTATATCAAACTGTTGGGGTGTGAATAAATACACAGCAGTCGTAATTTACATGCTTCTCTTTCACGTTTTAATCTTTGATTAGTTTTTTATAATCATTGCAAAACATAGATTTGTCTAATTGCATGAATTTGCATGGGCGATGCACTGATCGTTTTATGTATCTTTCAAATAATGCAAACTTGGTCTGTGAAATTAATCTTTATGCGCAATAGCAGTATCACGAATGAATTGATTAATTCCTTATTGTCTTTCAATTGTCATAAACAAGGAAAAGGTCGGAATATCATTGTGTAATATCGTTTTTCTTTTTTTTTAATATCAATACACTTTCATGCTTAGTGTATCTACAAATTTCCATGTTTAGTAATTTTTTGTTTTTAATTTATTGTGAATCATTTTGTTTTAAATTGTAATTAAAATTCCAAAAAGAAAAATCATTAATGAGGTGACGTTTTTGGCACAAAATAATAAAAAGAGAAAAGAGTTATTTAAATTCCGACTCCACAATAAACGAACAATATTCAAGCTAAAAAGTCTATTATAACAATACTAATCATTCGCAAAAACATTTTTAATAAAAACGAATTTGCCTTTGATGCTTATTTTGATTATTTTTCAGCGATGGATAAATTGTATCTAATAGACTATAAAATATACTGAAGTACATTGTATTATTTTTTGTTAGATTGAATTGCACCCTTAACTTTGTTCTTGTGTGACAGAAGTGTTATTTCAAGCGTAGACGAGTTGTAACAGTTCTGACTATTTTTGATATACGGGCATATTTATTTTACTTTAATGTTGAAATAAAATCAAACAAGTTTATGTATATGTTTGTAATCTGTAAGATCATTTTACAAAAAATATTTTTATATAAATTAGTTGTAGTGCAGATCAGAATTTGTTTTAAATATCATGGCGCCTAAATAAGATCGGGCTCGAACAGGGAGTATAACATGTAATGAAATGTATAGAGAAAACGAACAGTATTCAAGCTTAAAAGTTCATTCAAACAAAATAAATCAGGACCAGAGCAAACAGGGACCTTTAAAACATCAGAGTTGGGATAAGGTACCATGTATGAGTGACCATCCCCCGCCATCAGGCCACACCCTCCGTTTGCTCCTTGTCGCGCTCTGGAAAAATCTGTAGGCAATTCACTGAGTAGATAATTGCCTTGATGATTTGTATAAAAACGTCATTTAGCATTTGACGTAATGGTAGATTGTAATGACTTACGAGGTCATTATATCGACCATAGAACTTACGAAATGATGACTTTAAACGAGACTGTTGATCAACGTTTACGTCAATAGCAAAGTAAAGACTCCTATGCTCTTTTTTTTTTGTTTATAATGCAGTAAAAATTTGTCAAAATTCAATTTACATGTATTATCTATTTGTAGAGATATGTTCTACATATACAAAAAATAATGCACAACACTGTGTTGATAGGAAAATAACGGAAAAATCGGTAAACAATCCAGTATGTGAATAACAGTCTAACAATAAGTATAAAAAGTATCAGTCATTATTTGACTGAATGGCTTGCTGATAAGGTATTAATTTGAAAAATGATAACTTCAAATGAAACTTTTGATAGTCTTGTTTGATCAACTTGTTTACGAATAGGTTTCCCTGCTTTAGAAATTGTTTTTAAGTAGAGCATGCCCTTGCATATTCGAATCAATCAAGAAAAATAAACCCAATATGATTGCGAGAAGGATATATATCAGCATAAGTAAGGGAAGTTAACGATTGTAAAGTTCAAGTCATCAATTAATCGTGATAAAACTTTGCTGTGCGTTACCACTATCTTTTTCTAGTAAAATATCCAAAGAGACAGAGGTTTCAGATTCTATAATATATTTCATTTCAAATTCCCTAGGACCGTGTATCGTGTCTACATATGAATGGAAATAACAATATATTATTGTTAATTGAAAATACATCTTGGCTTTGTCAGTCAGATAGCCAAGCATCTTTTAAATATCTACTTCAAAGTTCTCGTGTGTACAGTCAGATGTTTTGCAAATGAATAATGAGGAGGTAATTTAATATACGAGTTATTTAGTAAATAAAAAACAGCTGTCGGTGGTGTTTTAGACTTAATTCATCGTATGAAATACTAGTTTTTGTATAAATGATTGAGGGGCAATATAAAAACCATCTATCCTTCTGTATTCAATAATCAAGAAGTGAAAAAATTGATAGTTTACATGATCAGTACGTACTGGTCTCTGCTAACAAAGAAGGTAACAACAATATATTGGATTCCCAAACTTCATAAGAATCCTTACAAAGAAAGATACAAAGCGGGTTCCAGTAAATGTTCAACCAAGCCTCTTTCCTTACTCCTCACTAAAATATTAACAGTAGTGAAGGAGAAACTTCAAGAGTACTGTGCAACAATATATTCAAGAAGTGGTGTAAATCAGATATGGATACTTAAAAATTCTAAATACGTTTTGAGAACGTGTGCCCAGTTCCATTGTATATATATTACAATAAAATATGTTCAATTCAAAAATTCTAAGGGAGTTTTGGACAATTTGAAATCACAAGATTTTACCAAAAACAACAGCTTGAAAACTTAAGACTTTTCAACTTTATACACAACCATTCCCGACGATAAATTAGAGTCCAGGCTTTTTTATATCATTGACAGCTGCTTTTTCCGTAAAAATGGAACTCGTAAATTTACTAACCTTGTCATTGGCCATTTGCAAAATTATTTTGTTAAAAAACATTCTGATTGTACACACAAGTACTCTGAATTCGACACAAAAAAGATGCTTGAGTTTCTGATTGACAATATCTATGTTGTTTTTGGAGACCAGGTCTTCCGACAATCTATTGGAATTCCAATGGATACCAATTTCGCCCCGTTATTAGCAGACCTAATTTTGTATTTATAAGAAGCAGAATTTGTGGAAAATCTTATGTGTTAAAAGAAGAAAACATTTGCTGTGGCCTACAACTCGAAATTTAGATATATATGTATTGTCTTTAACAATGGTTATTTCCATTCTATGTTGTTCAATACGATATATCCTGTTGAGATTGAGATACAAGATACCACAGAGTCTGACACATCTGTTTCATATTTGGATATTTTACTTGAAAAAGACGTTATTGGTAATCTTAAAACCAAGCTCAATGATAAACGTGATGACTGTAATTTTTCTATCGTCAACTTTCCTTACTTATGCAGCAATAAAGCTTCTTCATCTGCATACGGAGTTTAAATCTCTCAATTAATTCGATACGCAAGAGCATGCTCTACGTATGAACAATTTCTAAAACGAAGTAAATTATTGACAAACAAGTTGATGAAACAAGAATATCAACAGTCTCGTTTAAAATCATCATTTCGTAAATTCTACGGTCGATACAATGACCTTGTCAGCAAATACATTTATCATTGTGTCAAATGCTGACTGACAGTTTTCAAACTATATAATTGTTAGTCCATTATCTATACACTGAATTGAAGTCGGATTTTCCTGTTATTAACCGATCATGATAAGGAGTACACGGTGGATGTGACCGGTCGGCAGGGAATGCTTACTCCTCCATGGCACATGATCCCACCTCTGATGTTTTAGAGGTCTGTATTTGCTCTGCTCCTGTTTTGTATTGTTTTATGGACTGTTGATCTTGAATACTGTTCGTTATCTCCATATGTTTCATTGAAAAGTCTTAAGTTTTGATGTTATTGAATTTGGTAAAAATTTATGTTTCAATTTCTTTTTATTTTTCCTTGGCATTTGAAGTATTAACATTTGATATACACCAACATTTTGCTGCATAATACTTTTTAAGTTTCTCCTTCACAACTATTAATACCCGGTATTTTTTTTATGAGTGGTAATGAGTTGGAAGACCATTTTACCTGAACCCGCTATGTATTTTTGTTTGTAAGGATTAATCTAAACGCAATTAAATAAAACAAAGTTTGTATAAATTTCTAACGAAGTCCTTATTCTATCATAGAAACTTCTCGATATGAGTATAAAAAATTCAAATGGGACGTAATGAGTCTTTATAAGATAGCCTGAGTATCCTGTTGATAAATAAGCATGATAATAATGACCTTCAATTCGTTTCAGCTGCTTCATTCAGCATTTGATAAAACAACAGGTTTTTTTTTAACAAGGTCCTTTTCGACCATATAAACGGGGTCTCTATGGAAGTGAAAAATCTTGAATGGGACGTAAAACCACGTACAATCAAATAATTAATTTACATAAAAGGCATGTACAGGTAAAATAGTTTATTGATGCATAACAAAGAGAAGTTGACGACAAATATTTGTTAATAAATTTTAGATATTTCATGAAAACCGAGAAAAAACAGTATAGGTTGGAAAAAGCTTAATTGATTATCTGTGAAAAAAATCAAACTTAAAATAGAGAAAGCTTCCATTCAATGTACATTTTTACTACATAAATTCGTTAATGGTTACCTGAAAAGGACCTTGATATGAATTATGCGCTGCATTTCATTTCCGGAAATCTGCATAGCATTTCCGACATTTTTTTATTTCATTTCCGACATTTTTTGTTTTCATTTCCGACATAATTTTGTTTTCATTTCCGGAATTTACCTGTGCAGCAATTTCATGTTTTCCTAGTCAGCGAAAATGAAATTTTAAAAGTATTTATTGCAAAATATTGATTTAAAATATATTTTTAAAATATCTATTTATTATATACATTTATGTGCTCTTAAATACTGAAACTGATGAACAATTCGGTTCATGTGAACCTGAAGCACATTTGCAGCTCTGTTCTGCAGCATGTTAAATAATAAAGAGGGTGTGTGTGTGTGTATAGAGCATTTATTACAAATGCCAAATGAGATTACAGATTTTACAATATCAGAATGCAGCAGAAGGTGGGGCCCAAAAACATCCCACACTTTAAACAAAAGAAAACTAGTACATATATATTCTACAAAATTAACAATAAGTACCTTATACAAAAGAAACTAGTACATCTATTTTCTACAATAACAAAAGATATGCAATAACAAAAGGCACCTTATATAAAAGAAACTATTACATGTATTTTCTACAATAACAATAATTATGGAGGATTGAAGGGGTGGTGGTGGGTAAATTTTTTAAACCACATTTTGGAGCCGAAATGTTATTCTGATAAGGATAAGGCTAATAGCCGTCACTAGAGGACGCTTAAGTATAAAACCCGGAAAAACCCTTCGGGACCCATAAATTCAAACAAATTGGTAATTAATAAAAAAATATGCAATTTATTACGTATTTAGATCACATAAATTCCTTTATATACATAAATACACATATGCATACATGTACCAATAAGTCTAGGTTAAAGAATTCAATGAACATACAATTAACTTCTTCCCCTCATTTAATGTGCACTAAAGTAAATGTCAGTGACAGCACCAAACTTTTGTCCAAGACACTTGATTTTCTCTAATCCAGTTTTTACTCCTGTTGATAATGCGCAGAGTAATTCAGTAAACATTGAGTCAATCTTTCAAACTTTAATTCAGGTATTTGTGTTCATTTTGCCACAGTCGATTCATTGATCAATTTACAAAAAAACTCAGAAATTGGATTTCAATAATTTATTTATTTTATGTTTTCATTTAGATTTTTCATAGGTAAAGTCTTCAAATCTGTTACTAAAGGTACTATCTGAAAAATGTCGGAAATGAAAACAAAAAAATGTCGGAAATGAAAACTGAAAAATGTCGGAAATGAAAAGTTGATAATTACTCAAAATTCCGGAAATGAAATGCAGCCGAATTATGACTTCGAACAGCTTTTCAACGTCCCTAATTTATATAGAAGTATACCCTTATCCCATGAAAATGCAGTTTAAGTCTCCCAGTTTGATTCTATTAGAAAGAGCATGCTCTGCAGGCGAACAATATCCAAAACAAAGTAAGATACAAACAAAGTTGATGGAAAAAAAATGATTTCAACAGTCTCATTTGAAGTCATCATTTCTTAGGTTCTATTGTTGATACAATGACTTAGTCAGTTAGTCAGTAGTTAGATATAATGCAACTACGTTGAAAATGTTCAAATTTAATGAATCTGCGATGCACAGAAATAAAGGAATACATGTTCAACGATATTGGCAGCTTAACAGTGCAAACTCTTTCATTAACACATATAAACATACTAAGGAAAAAAATAGTGTTCCGTAGAAGTGTCATTTTGTTCAAAACTCATTTCAGCTTGTCCTTCTCGTCAAAACATGGCCATATATTTTGGAGGAACTGACATATGATATTTCATTTAAAAGAATGTACATGTACATTTTGACATATCGTATAAGCCTTAACATTAATTAAGAACAAAACAGTATCTTGCCATGGAGTTCAACGGGTTCTGGTTGCCTCAGCATTTTGGTTCAAAACTAACTTTTCTGTAAATTTTTGTGATATATTTGTTTTTTTTAAGGAAATAAGAATCTAATATATTATATAAAAAATAAATTGTAAAGTTTGCGCAGGTTTATTTCATTTCTTGTTTCACAAAATATCCCTTTCTAATCTGGCTTAATTTTTTCATCTCTGGGATATTTGCAACTTTGAGGCAAAAGCATAAAAAAAAGAAATCCCCAAAATAATTTAAAACGTACTTAAATTTCATCATATCACCATATTACTTTTAACTTAAAAACACTTACAATAAGACGATATAATACCCACTCTTCCCCTGATTTGAAATTTAATAAAGTTATTGAAAATTTAAAGACCCCGTTTGACATATTCTAATGGCTAGATGTTTCAAATGTCATGTTTTAGCAAGCGAAAGATGCTGTTGCAAGCCAAAGAGACATTATTTATGACACAGAAAATGTCATAATATAGCATCAGAAGACAGGAGTTTGTTGAACATGAGAGATTTTATCAAGGTTAAGTTCATATTTCTCCCTAAAAGCTTCTATTCTAAGTTTACTGAAAATTAGATTAATCAGAGTTCATGTCAGACTTCTCCCTAAAAGCTTCTATCAACTCACAATTTACTGAAAAATTACTCAGAGTGATATATGGAGATAACGAACAGCATTGAAGATCAAAGTCTGTAACCCAATTCAAAATAGGAGCAAACACGGACCTCCAATACATCAGAGGTGGGATCAGGTGCCATGAAGGAGTGAGCATCCTCTGCCGAACGGTCGCACCCGCCGTGTGCTATTTGTCATGATAGAGAAATAAAGGAAAATCAGTGTATTAATAATGGACTCACAATTAGTACGGAAGAACGTCAGTCAGCATTTTCCTCAGTTATCAATTGTATTTGCTGACAAGGCCATTTTTTCGACCATAGAACTTACGAAATTATGACGTAAAACGAGACTGCTGTTATTCTTGTTTCATCAACTTGTTTGTCAATAATTTACCTCGTTTTAGAAATTGTTCTTATGTAGAACATGCTCTTGCGTATCGAATCAACTGAGATATATAAACAAGAGGCCCATGGGCCACATCGCTCACCTGAACACTGTGGCTAGGAAAAAGCAGAATTGGTTTATACTTGAAAAGCTTAAATCCAAAAGTAGTCCCATGACCAATCATGGCTTTGCTATTCTTGAGAAGAAGATTTTTAAAGAATTTTCCTATATATTTCTACGTAAAACTTTGGTCGGCCATTTTGGCCTTGCCCTAGCCCTGGGGGTCATGATTTGAACAAACTTGAATCTACACTACCTAAGGATGTTTCCATATAAATATGATCAGTTATGGCTTTGTTGTTCTTGAGAAGAAGATTTTTAAAGAAATTTCCTATATATTTCTATGTAAAACTTTGGTCTGCCATTTTGGCCCCGCCCTACCCCCGGGGGTCATGATTTGAACAAACTTGAATCTACACTACCTAAGGATGTCTCTCCATAAGTTTCATCTTTCCTGGCACATTGGTTCTTTAGAAGAAGATTTTTAAAACATGCCACCAAATTTTCATTAATTCCCAATTATCTCCCCTTGAATGAAGGCGTGGCCCTTCATTTGAACAAACTTGAATCCCCTTCACCCAAGGATACTTTTTGGCAAGTTTGGTTGAAATTGGCCCAGCGGTTCTTGAGAAGAAGTCGAAAATGTGAAAAGTTTACAGACAGACGGACGTACGGACAGACGGACGGACGCCGGACAAAATGTGATCAGAAAAGTTCACTTGAGCCTTCGGCTAAGGTGAGCTAAAAACGTATGCAGGTGATGAAGGTATTTTGCTGCATAAGTAAGGGAAATTGACGATTGAAAAGTTGAAAATTCATCACGTTTATCAAAGAGCTTGGTTGTAAAATTACCATTGACATCTTTTTCAAGTAAAATATCCAAATACGAAATAGATGTGTCAGACTTTGTTGGTATCTTATATACTAGTATCTCAAGTTCACCAGGATGTATGATATCGACATGAGAATGGAAATAACCATTGTTGAGGTCATACGCAACGTAGTTTGAACATTATGGGTTCTTCCATGGAGTTGAAGAGTTCAACTAAATGAAGGACCTGTGTGCAATACTTTAAATTTATATATATGGATTTATACACTTCTTCCTAAACAAATTTGATGGGGAAAATATGAAATTTATATTTTGTAATTTTTGTATATTTTTCTTTGAATAATGCAAAATTTTCATAATTTGATATCTTCCAAAAAACCCTGGTAATGCATGCTGAATTTTTGTCTCTGAACATCTGATGGCACTATAATCTTAAATTAAGAATATCTTGAAAAGTTATAAGTAGGTAAGGTACGTTGCGTTTGTCCTTAATTGACAATACGTCGTCGATTTATCTAAATGCTGAGCTGAAGGCCACAGAAAATGTTTTCTTCTTTTAACGCATAAGATTTTCCACAAATTCTGCTTCATATGAATACAAAATTAGGTCTCCTGATATTTGGGCGCAATTGGAACCCATATCAATTCCAATTCATTATTTGAAGACCTGGTCTCCAAAAAAACACATAGTAATTGTCAATCAGAAATTCGAGCATTTTTTGGTACGCGTTCCATTTTTATTGAAAAAGCAGCTGCCAATGATATCAAAAAGCCTGGACTTCAATTAATCGTGGGGTATGGTTGTGTATAAAGTTAAAAAGAAGTAAGTTTTAAGCTGTTAATTTTGGTAAAATTTTGTGATTTCAAATTGTCAAAAAATTGATGGAATTTTTAAGAATCCACCTCTGATTAACACCATTTTTGAATATATTGTTGTACAGTACTCTTGATTGATTAATTGATTGTATGTTGTCTAACATCCCTCTCGAGAATTTTTTCACTCATATGGAGACGCAACAACTTGCCGTTAGAGAGCTTCGAAATTTGTCTTAAACTTGGCACTTAGGGCCATTGTGCAGGAAGGAATCTTTTTCGTGCCAGTACCAGTTGTGACCGGTCTTTCGGATGAGACCGGATAAACCGAGGTCACGGTATTCTTGAAGCTTCTCCTTCGCTACTGTTAATATCTTAGCGAGGAGTAAGGAAAGAGGATTGGTTGAACATTTACTGGAACCCGCTTTGTATCTTTGTTTGTAAGGATTCTTGTGAAGTTTGGGAATCCAATGTATTGTTGTTACCTGCTTTGTTAGCAGAGACCAGTACGTACTGATCATGTAAACTATCATTTTTTTTCACTTCTGGATTAATGAATACAGAAGGATAGATGGTTTTGATATTGCCCCTCAATCTTTTATTCAAATACTAGTATTTCATAAGATGTCACAGTACTCTTGAAGTTTCTCCATCACTACTGTTAATATCTTATTGAGGAGTAAAGAAAGAGCCTTGGTTGAACATTTACTGGAACCCACTATGTATCTTTGTTTGTACAGATTTTTAAGAAGTTTCGGAATCCAATATAGATTGTTCATTTCAGACTTCTCCTTAAGAGCCTCTATCAACGATTTACTGAAAACTTAATTTAAAAGCAAAGCAGACAGTATATATATCAAAATGTGACCAAATAAGGCATTTAATAGAACATTGTTTTTTTTATCTTAAAAGATTTGAGTATGGCATTAATAAGTGTTTTACAGATACAGAGGGGGATTGCAGCCATCTGGCGTACGCCCAATGACGTTATGTTAGTTCGGGACAGAAATTCATAAAGTTAAAATAAAAGATAAAACCAAGTCTTCCAAGTTTTGATAAGTTTATCGAAATGTTAGAATATGTCAAAAGGGGGTCTTAATTCCTTTCCAAATCTTACATAATACCAAACATTACCATGTTTGAATATATCAAAAGAACAATTCAAGTGCATTGCATTACCAATTTATATGCAAAACAAATAATTATGTATTCTTTCATGAGATGTCATTTTCTTTCTGCACATAAAAAAAGGCATTCCAAAAATTGCACAACTTTATTTTACAAGATTGAGAGTCAATAGTAATTAATTAATTTTATAAATTTTAAAATTGCAAACTACATATAATTATTTGTATTGGTGTCTCTTAGACTACTGAATAAAATTGATACTTTCACAGATTCTTTATTACTTAGTACTATAGTGACCTCATATTTTACTTTTTGATCCCACACTTATTTCAGGTCTCCCATAGCAAAATACCATCATTGCATTTATTATAATTATTTGGGATGCAAGGGGAGGGGATATCATTTTGTGAGCTCAAGGATCACAGTACCCCTAGATTTACTTGTTTTTCTTGCTATTGAATTATGTTATTCCTTGAAATAAAAGAATTGTAAAAACTGCCATCATTTCATAATTTTATTACAAAAATCCACATTATAAGTAAAACAACATTATAACAAATAAATTTAGAAAAAATAAAACACATAAATACATGTATATCTATGAATTTGTACAAGCCAATTTATATGCCTATACAAGTTCACTTTAAAAAATTCATCCAAAGAATAGCTAGGTCCTTTAAAAAAATAACTTTAATCTAAAAAAAAAAAAGTAATAATAATCATAATTCAAATTAGGTATCAAAAATTTAATGTCCAATAAAATGATTCAATTTAAAAAAAAAAAATAATTTTCAAAAGCAGGCACACTGAATGATATTTTCTTATATCTATTTATCATTGATTGACTGGCTTTCATAACTTTGATGTGAAATGAAAACCTTCTCTAAAGTGTGAATAATCAAATAATTTCCTCAAGTGGAGCACTATGCTTGCATTATGAGAATCATAAAATACAATGATGTTATTATTTTAGCAGTAATTTCAGCCAAAAACAATACAAAAGTGTATTATCTGCCTTATTGGTTTTTTTTCTGACTGCAAATGTATAACTTAATGCTAGAATTCTTAAGTAAATTAATTTTTTTAAACTACATGAAACATTTTTGTAATAAATGCTAGAAATCATTCAACAATGAGAAACAGTAAGAGTAACAAAACTGAATGTTTCCTGATATGTTCCAGTATTTTTTTAAATAAACAAGTAACATGTATCTTACATCCAGTAGATCGTTTTCAAAGTTGACATTACATCGTGACATTATAACATGTATAAATGCTTTCTCATGCTGCATAAAAAACAAAAATAGTTGGATTATAATCAAATGCAATGAACAGAACACATTGTTGTAAACACAATAGATATATCGATTGTACCTGTAATGACCAGGCATAAAATCTAAACCTCAATTAATTTATCCATCTAAAATAATCACAACTTGTACATGCTATAATATGTTATCTAACTTTAAATTTGATCTTATGATTTTTTGTTCACAGCCATGTCATATCCTATTAGCATTAACAACAATTAGGCTAAGTCTGATATGTCAAGATATAAATACATTGTGGATAGACAAGGGTTACACACTGCAAAACCAGTGACTAGGACTAAAATTGTAAGGTTGTTACATACCCTCTGGTCAAGGGTAACAATTTGTCTTTTGTTTAATCTTGTTATGTTTTCAGTTACAGAGCTTTGGTCTAGGCAAGAATTTTAGACTTCTAAAACCTTCAATCTAGACTCTCTTCAACTTTTCCTGGGTTAGAGTCAAGACATTTCAAGTACAAGCTTTTATATTAATGTTTCTCTATTAAGTATTGGTTTCTGTCCAGTGATCCTAACCTCATTCAAATGACCTTGGTTAAAGGTCTTTGGGGACACCTCGTCACAATCTACCTTATCATTATGAATGAGCTTCTTTGCTTTCATAGATCTGAAAGTTAGGTCATACTTTCAATAAGACCACATAAACCAAATGTTGCAATAGATTTTAAGCAAGAAAAAGATCCCTCATTCTTAATGGCCTCAAGTGTTACATAAAGGTCTAACTTTTGGATTTTCCATATGATAGGTAACTGCTGGTACTCTAATATAATTGAAATATTCTCAGAGTGGTATAAAGCAAAGAAACAAAACAATCAAGAGATTTTTAAAAAAAAAAAAAACAAGTCTTCTTATAGCAATTTTCTTCTATGTATTGTAGTAAAAATAAAAGCTGTACCTTAATCAAACTTTTCCATCACATAAAAGTGTTGACAAACTCCGAGATGAACAGATCAAAAGACAGACAGACACAGTGATTACTACAAAGCATGGCATCTGGATGCTTGGCTTTTTCAATTTTTTTATACAGTCTCAAAGTATCAAGACTACTATTACCACAAAATTGGTAATCATTCTTATCAATTACGTACAGTCAGCTGCTGAGTACACTCAGCTTGGTAAGGAGATAAGTGGGTGACTGGAGGTACAACTCCCTCCTATGTGTTGAGTTTGTGAGTTCACTTCCCCTCCCATTTGTAATGTGTACTTATTATCCTGAGACTTCTTACATAAATACTTTCTAATAAGGTCTGCTAACAAAGACACTATCACAACAGAAATCAATGAAACAATCATGGCAAACGTTCTAAATGGAAACTGTTGTCCTGCTTTCACACTGTAGAAGGGGTACTCTATAAATGCCTGCCAATCTAACAGGACTTCCCCTGCTCCAATTCTCAGAATAGTTCCTGTGAGGAACCCTGTGATGGAGCCATAGACATTGGTCCACTTAATGAAAACAGCACAGAACAGCTGAGGAAGAACTATCACAAACACAATGTCTGCTGCCAGGACGAATAACCCGTACACAATGGGAACAAACAGTGACACCAGTGTAGCCAGAGATCCCACACAGAAGATGGAGATAGTCTGTACCCACAGCGTCTCTGTGTCCTGGGCCTACAACACAACAGAGGTATTGATAACAGCAAGGAATTCATATATATACAATATATGAATACAGTTAAAGGGACATAACTCCATGCTCCATATGCAGAATGTATAATTTTGTAGAGTTAAGAATTTAGAATAGACTGTATAACTCAGATCATAAAGACAATAATTCCCTCATCATATCTGACCTTTTTCCTGATTATTCTTTTGTAGATGTTGTTAGTGAACATAGAACTGGAGCCCAGGATAGAGCTATCCATGGAGGACATCACAGCAGCTGAGATAGCTCCCAAACCTGGAAATAGAAAATAATTCAAAAATATGGCTATACAACTTATAAATAGATCTCAAAACAATGTAACCTGTTTCAGAGGCAACTTTACCTAGCACAGCCACCCATCTTGGTGTGAACTCATGCAGAACATAAGGCAGTGTCATGCTGGACTGGTTCAATGTCATAGGAGAGGCTCCTAGACTGGTGTTGTTCCAATCTACAAAAGAACAGATCATTAAATACATGGGGGTCCATGTGACATTCAATACACATGATTTTTCAGTACAACAGTTTGAAAAACTTTTATACAGTAACAATTTACATGTAAGCTCCTTTTGTTTTTGTTTACATTCCTCCTCTACATCTATCTCATGACCTACCTGCACTGGTTGCCACTGCTCCTATGAGTACAGATGGAATCGCTAGGACAACAGCACTGAAGGCACCAGCTACAGATAGAATCTGAGCTTGTCTACCACTGCGGACAGATAGGACTCGCTGAAAGTAGGCCTGCCACGGAATGGTGCCAAAAATCTAGGAAAAAATACAAACATTTGAATTTTGAAGAATCATACAGAAACTTTTTATCAATTTTGTATTCTCAGTGAAATTTGTATACTTTACCTTCTCGAAATTGATGACATCACATAAATAACTAAGGATTCTACAGTCTATTAACATTATGTGTGTCCATGCAAAGTCTACAGTCCCACTTAAAATATAGATAATTATGCATTTAGTTTGAAATTCTATAATTTATGTTCATATCTGTATTCAGATGTAATTGATAATTTGATAGATCATAGATATAGAACCCATTTCTTAACCAGTATCAAATAAATACCCTTGTAAAGTTCATTTATTTAAATACATTTTACATACACATAAGGGTATCATACAAACGTATCAAATATTAGGCCCTTTGCTTTAATTTACCAAACCAATAAAAGTTCTTAATATTTCCTCTTGCAGTATTCACAAAATGCAAATAAATCAAACAAGAACATCTTAATTTAGTCATCTCATTAAATAATTCCATCTAAATTTGCCTGCAAAAATAAATGCATGTATCCCTCAGCGACAAGTAATAAAAGAAAGAGTTACCATGGCAATGAATAAATCGATCCAAGGACTGATCATACTGGCATCAAACTGCCCAATCCAAGTGTCTGTAGTGCCACTGATGCTTCCTACATTTTCATTGGTCAAAACAAAAGGTAAGCTTAAACCCTACAAAAAATGTTAACTTTGACTGTACTATGGAGTCTTAAAAGAATAATGGGTGGTAAAAATGAATGCAACATCAGTATGTTCAGAGAAACTTCGACCATGATAAACAAGGATTAAAATTTGTTACAATTCAATTGAAATCAGTAGAAGATTTAACCCATGTAATCCTAGCATATGATACATTGTACACCTACCAAGCCAATGATGATGAAGAGGAGCTGAACAATGTCTGTGTAGGCTACAGAGATCATCTGACCAAACATAGTGTAACAAACAGTAGCTGCTGAGGAGCTCAGAATGGCTATACTGAGGGGAATGTTCACTATAACACTCAGGCTTGTACCTATAAAACACAATATAGGCACTTATTATACATGTATTATCAAAGACCAAAGTGCAAATTGGGAAAAAATTCTATCTTCTGGAACTTGTTTACATGTAGCAAAGAAAACATTAACAGTGAAATATATCAGCTATTACTGCATACATTGTTAGATAAACGTGCATTTGGCTGCATTTTTCATGATTCCACTTACCGAGAGCTACGAGGATTGAGGCGGTCCAGAACACATCACCACACAGCGTGGCGAGGTACACCAGAACCACCACCACGTCCCCCGATTTCTCCTGAATAGGGTCCAGCATGGTCAGGTATTGATGGTCTCGCATTGGACGAGCAAACACTATTCCACCTATTTTTAAAAGTGAGATAGATTTAAATGTGCATGACAACATATTTTTCAATTACTTTCTTCATGTAAACTTATTCATTTCATATTAACATTATATCCATGGCCCTAAATGATCAGATGAGGTAAATATCTCTCTTTTCTTACATAGCTCTAAAATAGTCTAAATCAAACTTTTAACCTACAGGTACTTGAATCCATGCAAAAAAAGAATGCCTAAGAAGCGATGACCGTACAGAGGGAGGAATGTGGCAGTCAGATGGGTTCAATTGTGGTGGCCAGATAGCTCTTGTGGTAGAGCACCTGACTGAGATTCAGAGGGTCCAGGTTTCGAATCCCAGCCTGGTTTGTTGTATTTTTCTTCTCTCCCATTACATACACATGATTCCACACTATTTCCCCTTTATATCAATATGACAATAATCCACACCAGGATCAAGCTCAATTTTTTTTTTATTTTGTACCATTTTACATCCCATTCAAGAGTATTTCACTCATATAGAGAGATCACCATATACATGTACCGGTTAAGGACTTCAAATTTTGACCTTTACATGGCACTTACGGCCATTGAGCAGTGAGGGATCTTAACATGCCAATGCCTACCGTGACACAGGGCTTCGGTTTTTAAGGTCTCATCCCAAGGACCCGCAATTTTCACTTCAATTAGTGCCGAATGGATGGCGAAGGAACAGTTGCCACCTATTTTACTTAGGTCAGTCGTGGCTAAGATTCAAACTCACAACCTTCTGAACATGGAGCAAGGACTTCTACCAACCTTTAAACTGACTTCCGTGATGGTAAAGTGTTTTTAAGAAAAAAGGGAAAATGCATGAAGTTAGCACACTAATGATGGAACAAATGAAGACAGACAAACTTGGATTACTAGATAAAAGCAGTATGTTTATAGCTAATTCAGTCAAAGTTAATTACCTATGATTAGTCCCAGGAAGATCCCAAATGGAGCCAGTGTCCATACCATGCCATATGATGCAATAGACTCAGCTGTTCCATTAATGTACCCTCCTCCTACTGTTGTGGCTGTTAAAGCAAGGTATGGGTACATCACATGAAGTACATAAAGATTGTGTTTACCGTTAATACAATATGGATTGTTGTCAGTACCGTAGAATCTGCTCAATTCATGAAAAAATCTTTATGAGTATTAGGCAGTTTTTTCTCGAAATAATCTATTCACATCATTAGAAATTCCGATGATATGCATTTAACTTGAATCTACATTTTATTACAAAATTTGCTACCTAGAAACTTGAAGACTGGCTAACCTTTATATTACAATCAAATCTTATCATCTCAAACTTGATTATGTTGATGAATGTGACCAAGAAAAAAGTGAGATATCAAAGGTTCCAGGATTTATACTTAACCCCAGGATTCAATATACTGTGAAATCATAAATTTTCGTGCAGGTTAAGTTTCGTTGTTTTCGAGGTATGAATATACCCATGAATTCATGTTCACCACGAAATGTAAAATCTTACATTCATAACTACTAAGCAATTCTTCATCCATGAATTTAAATCCACACGAACCAAGAGTTTTTCCTCAAACAACGAAATTTTGACCCCAAAAGAATATGTGATTTTACAGTATATACTTAATTCTGGAAATATACTTAAAGAATAAGATGTTAAGACTTTCAAATCCCTTTAATATATTTAATATGGTATTTGAGATTAGTGTTTCTTTTCCTTTGTAGCCCCCCCCCCTTTTTTATTTTATCAGTAAGTTTGGTAATTTCATTATTTAATACCTGTCATGGTAAAAATTCCTACAATTACATTAATGTCCCTCCCGGCTACAATGGCTTCCTCCATTCTAGACGTCCCTGAGGCCTTCTTCTTCAGTCTGGCCGCCACAATGCCCACGATTATAATGATCAGGTAAAATAATAGGAGCACCACCAATCCCACCACATTCACCGCCATCTTCCTGATTCTGTAAATAAATATATGAAGAGAAAGTAAATGACAATACTAGTATCTGACAGTTCTTCAGTTATTTTTCAGGAAATTTTGCTTGCCTGTCCACAGTCTAATTTAATGTTTAAATTACTGTCTCATACTTTTAGTACTTGCACAAGCTGGTAGCAATTTGTTCATTTGTTTGGACAGTAACTGTGGTTGACATGCATGGAGTATACATAAAGTGTAATTTTAGACATGTCAAAATATTCAGCAATTTCCTACTCAATGGGTGCAGCTGCACAATATTCCTGCATAAAGCTGTTCATAGTTCTCTGCCAATGTTTCACTACACAACCTAATTTGCATTCCAAACAGAAAAATCTACATGACATACTCACCATGTACCAGGTGAAATTATTTCATTAAGAAAAAAAAATATAAATTTACACTTGAACATAATGTAAATGTTATTTCTGCCTTCTCTATACAGGTTATATTACAAACTCGGGAGCAAATCCTTCTGTTAAAGCCAATGCCCTCATAAAAGCTTAGATTCAAGGTTAAAGCCATCAACAAAAACACACTAAACATTAAAAGAAGTAGACAATTCAAGATACAGAGAGATTATTTTAAGATATCAGGAGGACTTTCAGCCACATCACAAACCTGACTAACAGTATGGCTCAACTATCAGCAGATTTTTCCCTTCTAGATACAATGTAGTACAATGTATAGCAAAACTTTGATTGCTCTTTGTTGCTGAATTTCCAAAGGGTAATGAATTGAAATTTAAATATACACTACCTGAGGATGCTTCCATATACATGTAATCTAGACCTTTAGCATCATGTTTTAAAAAATACTTGAATTTTTACTACATACTGAAACTTTCACTTCTTTTAATCTAGACCTTTAGCATCATGTTTTAAAAAATACTTGAATTTTTACTACATACTGAAACTTTCACTTCTTTGTCTCAGTGGTTCTTGAAAAAGATTTCTGAAAGAAGCAATTAAATTTTTATTCCTCAAGTCAATCATTTCCTTTATCAAAAGAGAGTGTCCCCTTCATTTGAGGAAACTTGAATCCCCCTAAAATACCCCCAAGATGTTAACTGGTGGCCCCATGGTTCTTGACAAGAAATAAAAATGTTTACACTCAGATTGAGAGATGGATAAAGGAACAAAGACAACAGATGCGAGACAAAAATGTGAGTGAAAAGCTCACCTGAGCTGTCATCTCAGGTGAGCTAAAATCTTGGGTTTAAAAATAATTCTATACAATATTGTATACAACATGTACAATTTACATATGAAATATGAGTGATATGACATTGTGATTTTTTGCATTTTTTTGGAGTTTCCTCAGGCATGTTTTACAAATAAAAAAACAAGACAGTACCTTATTATGCACCTGGATTGATAGATCAGGGGTGCATATTGTTTTTCTGCAGTCTATCTGTTTGTCTGTCTGTTGTTAACTTTAAAAACCTTTGCCATAACTTTTGAATCATGAGAGATAGATATTTGGTACAGTACCCGCATCGTTATTCTTTACAAATCTATCGTGTCCTATCGTGCGTGTATCCTATCGTATCGTGCGTGTATCCTATCGTATCCTATCGTATCGTGTTTTCCGTTTATCGTGTTTTGCGTTTTCTATCGTGTTTTCCGTTTATCATGTTTTGCGTTTATTGTGTAGATCGTTTATCAGGTTCTATTGTGTATCGTGTTTTGCATTTATCGTGTTTATTCGGAAACCCTCGCTTTTTATCTTTACTACAGGAAGAAACTACCAAGGTATTCCGAGTTTCTCTTTCGTTTTGTTAACTAAAATAAGATTATTTTAACCAAAAAGAGAAAAGAAAGTTTTATCCCTTAGTTTTTCATCATTAAAAGAATATACTAAAGCGTGGAAGGAAAAGAATAAATTTATAAATGATATGATTAATAACTAAATAATAAATAATAAATTTTAATCATAGAAAATAATCATATCATAGTCAAGCAGAGCATCAAAATTAATTTTTGAAAATGAATAATTGATTCCCTGTTTATTTTTAATTCATCGAATTGTATGATTTTTGGTCAAAATTAAATATTAATACATTAAGATTTTCTTGAATTAGTCAGAGTCACTAGAGGATAATTGTCGGTAAGTCACGGTGTAAACGTACCCTCCCCCCAGAAAATTATAATATTATAATTAGCAGGGGATTTATATGTATCTTTTTAAAATGCAATATTCATTTTCTCCTGATCAAGCGTCTGGTGCTATAAGAATGTGTTTTCGCCTCTGATCTACTGATTATCTAAAATCTTGATTAAAAAAAAAATAATAACAAAGTATTTAAGACATTGATTCAGATAAATTTAACACTGATTTTGTCCGTATAGACTCAATATAATGAAACAAAATTCATTAACTCGATCCGCTGATTTATTTTATTTGTACGATGTTTCCATAATGTTTATGTGAATAAGTCTTTTCATGAACTTAAAAAAAAAAATATTGCACTTACATGTATGTTACATGAACTTTCGGATCATCGGGTTTTCTTTTGGATCACCGGGTTTTCATCGGGTTACATACAGAATCAATTCTATGAAACAATTTCTTTGATCGTAGAAAAGATTGTAATAATTATAACATTCTAAACTATGAAAATTTCCTCGCATTCATTTTTCTTTCTACGGTATTTTACTATAATAATAAAAAAGAAGTCTGATTCCGCCGTGACCATGAAAGACGAGTAAATGTATTGCACCCAATCAATTTATAGTATTAATCGATTTTATTCTATACGTACATATTATTTTATTTGGTGAGATTATGTTTATCAAATTTTTTTAATTGTTACGGTCAGACTTTCAACATTCCGCCCTTCAAATATGCCGTACATGTATATGAGATTACCGGGTAAGTCGAACATAATTTTCAGCGTCATTTGCATTAGAAACAGTACACACAAAGTTTAATTTCAATGATTTATAATTTATTATTTAGTCGGAAAAGTCGCATTTCACTCTTTTAATATTTGTTTATAAATTTTTGTGTTTTTGTATTATAAAGAAAAAAAAAGTATTTTATCATTCAATGTTCGTTAATTAATACGAGGTTTTAAGTATCTGTTTTAATGAATGTTTACATGTACACACATGTATGTGAGAACTTAGCGTAAACGTACCTGAACATGTGCATTTGTAGCATATTCATATTCTGTTGACACAGTAAATATGTATTAATGCAGAGAGCCATTATATTTTAAAACAATTATTTAGATTTCTACTCAGGAATTAATTTTCTTGAACTATATACTTCTTTAGAGCCGATTTCTTTGGACCGTTCTTTCGCCCGGTCCTCTACATGTATTTTTTTTTACCCTTATATATTTAAAATATTTAATTGCGATTTTTGGATACACTGCAGATTGTAAGCTTTAGACATTAATTACAAATATTTAATTTATTGCGTATATGTCGTATATGAAATAACTAAGTACTTATAGATAAATTTATTGGATACAAATGTATATTTTTTCATAAATAATAAATATAGTTATAGCTTTTCATAAATTTATAATAGTACCCGTTAAAAACAGCACATAATTATGTAAGGGATTTTTGTGCAACAATTACAAGTATGATTAAATATCCATAATTAAATGAGTCATAGTTCGACCTTAAGATGAGAATTTCAACATTTACACAAATAATCGTAAATCCAAACCCTTGAGTAGAAATCTAAAAAAAAAAATACAGTCTCCATTTCATAATCATTGCAAAAAAAATTATATGAATAAATAACTCTTGTAAAATTACGAGTGATTTCAATTTTTTTATTATAATAATTAAATGTACTTTATAAATTAGATTTAAAGCTTTGCAACTATTTCAATTAAAATATTGCAGTAACTTAGCAAAATAATCTTTTCCGTTTTGTAAGAAAATGTTCCGCATTTTTAAATAATCCTATCAGGTTTTGCGTTTATCCTATCGTGAAGATCGTTTATCAGGTCTATCGTGTTTTGCGTTTATCATGTTTTGCTTTCATCGTGTTTTGCGTTTATCCTGTCCTATCGTGCGTGTATCCTATCGTATCGTGCGTGTATCCTATCGTATCGTACGTGTATCCTATCGTATCGTGCGTGTATCTTATCGTATCGTGCGTGTATCCTATTGTATCGTGTATCCTGTAATGAATAACGATGCGGGTACTGTATGCTTTCTCCACTAATTTACCTATTTTAAATAACACCAAGGTCAATGACTAAAAATAACTTTTTCAAACCTTCACCATAACTTTTAACAGGAGATAAAGATTTCATATTTGGTATATGCATACTCCACTAATTACACTAATAAGTTCTTTCAAATGGCACCAAGGTCAATGACCTTGTGACCTTGACTGTGACCTACATGCTAAAAATAGTCTCTTTGAACCTTCACCATAACTTTTGAACCAAAAGAGATAGAGACTTCATGTTCAGTATGCATATTTCACTGATTAAGTTCTTTCAAATGACAATAAGTTCTATGACCTTGTGACCTTGGCTGTGACCTATATGCTAAAAATAATTTTTCAAACTTTGTTTCTACCAGATGCACAGTGTTTCACAAATACATCTAGTGATCCCTTTTTTCTGTGTCTATTATCATTACCCTGCTTGAAAAGTGTGAGGGTATCTAGTTATCAGGATGTCCGTCTGTCTATTTACGCTTTGGGAACCCATTTCTTATCCGCTACTCCTTTTATATCATTGAATGAAATTTGATGAGACTTCCACAGAATCTTTGTTTTGTTTGTTTGCTTGTTTATTCAGGAAAATGGCACATGGAACATAAAATTAGCACATAAAAACATAAGTTGGCACATGAAATCCAAAGAAATCGTAAAATTCAGTACAAAAAAAAGTACAATGTTCTTGAAACACTAGCAATATATTATAAAAGACAGGTACTTAAGAGAAACATTTAAATCAGTGTATCTAGATGAAACTAAGGCCTAAATTAAAATATTGTTTGTTTGCCCTTTACCGACCCAGATTTTTAGCAATGGGTAGGTAGGTAGGAAAAAATTTTTATTTTATTTGTGGACATCAAATTACTATTAAACTTTCAGAAATTCAATATTGCCGTGTACAGTATTCCTTGTTATTGGAACTTTTGCTTCATGGAACAAAATGTACTAGTACTAAGTCTTATTAAGTTTTAATCTGGAATACTATAAGCTGCATATCTATTTTTGTATATCAATACAAAAATGTTTATTGATTTTCTTTTTTTTAAGTGGAAAACAATACTTTGTTTACTTTAAACAGTATATGGAAACAGTTGGAATTTTTTTTGAATTCCATTCAATGGGTGTATTACTGATATTAGTCCCACCTTTCATTACATGCATTTATTTTTGGGATTACACTTTTTTAAAGTTGTTATTTAAAAATAAGACTTGTATGACATGTCTTATTTAAATTACGTTTACACATTGTCTAGACTAAAAATATTTTCCTTAGTATAGTAAAACCTCGCAATATTGTCCTTTTCCTGTTATTAGCCTGACCCCAAATTTAATCATGGCGGTCGAAATACCGACAAAGCATGACATCCTTCGATGTTTTCAACATTTAATACTACTTTTATGCTCTTTCCACTTGGATTTGGTAATAAAATTAAAGTATGACAGTTTTATTTTTTATAGTGATTTGGCGAAATTTATTTTGAAGTCGATTAGTAGAATCGAAGTGCTCTCAACTACCGGCAATCATCATAACTTTATGAACGTGGTAGTCAGCGCATTTATCAACATGATCAACAAGATCAAATATATCTCTGCGAGTTTTTTTTTCTTATCGCTATAGTGTCAAACACTTCATTCAGTTCATAATGTCAATCATCAACATGAGACTGAGAAAAGGGAAAATCAAAGCCTTTGTATTTTTATGTGAAAAAAATGGACAAGAAACAAATCAAATAAAAAAAATTTGTAAATGAAAAGTACAATAAAATATTTTGAGTCGGGCTGATTTTCGTGGGTCGGTCGGCTAAGGGCAAACAAACATAATTTTAATTTAGGCCTAAGAAAAGCACTATACACTTTGTGTACTGCTGTGTACAGCCATTTACCTGAGAATGACCCATAAAAGCCATAATATGCTTATTTCCAATGGGGTCCTCAAAACCTTGTTACATAGTGCAATTGTGCTCCTACTTTTCCTATCTTTTTTAAAACTACAGTGACTTTTTACTTCAGAAAATAAAAGATGCCGGCTCATATCATGTGCACTTTTGGAGTTCAAAAAATTACACTAAATTGAAAAAAAGCTTCTGATCTACTAAATACTTTGACTATGACAAATGATGCTCAGAACAAATTAACAACAAACTTACTGTCTATAGGCATACGTTAACATGCTAAACTCACCTTTGAGTCTACGGTATAAAAAATTCTGTTATAATTTATAAATCCAAGACCAATGGCACATCAGACTGAATTTTTCAAATAAACCAGCTTTAACAAGTTAAATATTAACTTTTTGGTAGATATCAAATCTTCATAGGGAAGAGAAATACTAACGTGTATGGCGAGACTTTTTCCACGTGTGTTGTGCTGTTTACAAAGTAGTCAATGCATTTACACCCGAGGCTCCTAAAAAACGAAAAAGACATACTTTGCCGTAATGATCAATAGTGTACCCTCGATTTTTTTTAACTTTTGCTTATTTCAAATTTTTAAAAATTAAAATAAACATCGGATTGTTATAAAAGAAACATTCCTTTGTGATGAACTTATCATAATAAAATTATTGTTCTGATTTAAAAAATATTTAAAACCATGAATTGACATTCAACCAAGCCCGATCAAAATAGGCCTACTGAAATTTGTTTTACATTCCCAAATATTGATGCTCCCGGAATCAAAAATTAATTGAAAAATAATGTTTAACATTTGCGTATATTATGTCCTTTCAAATTTACTTTTAGAGAAATAATTTACTCTAAATAATGGCCCTTGCATATCTAGGCATCTAAATGGGTAACTTGACAATTCATTGAATATGGCGTCAAAGAAGCCGTGCAAATATGGAGGGAAATGTTACAGGAGAAATCCTCAGCATTTACGCGAATATAGTCATCCCAGTGATGAGAAACAGTCTGAAGAGGAAAACGTTAAAAGGAAAAGGGTGACTGACGAGGATGACAAAGAATCAGAACTGAAGAAAACGAAAAACAGTGATACAAAAAAAGTTCAAAGATCCGACTCTCTCTCTTCAGAGGGAAGTATCCCGGGTACTCAGGAAGAAGAAAAAACAACAAATGGAACAGCTGGCAATTCTAGCGGAGTTGACAGTGAAGAAGGAGAAGAGGAAAGCATTCCATCTCCTGATAATGTCAGGGACAACATCAAACACAAATACCTCATGGATATGCCTGAAGATTTCTACCAGTTTTGGGAATTTTGCAAAAAGCAAAATGGCTCTCATCCAGAAAACACAATGAAATCTCTGCTAGGTTGGACACTGGTTGGACCATATGATATTTTGGCAGGGAAACACAAAGGAATCAACAAAAACAAGAAAGGGAAAAGACCAAAGTTTCTGTTACATTACCGCTATTACTACGATCCACCAGAATTTATGACTGTTGTGAAAGGAGATGAAGATACACAGTTCCATATTGGATATTTCAGAGATGAACCATCAGAAATGCCAGTTTTTGTTGCAGTAAATGAGGCAAAAGAATCCTGTAAAATTGCCCCTAAAGGAGAGAACATATTCGGTGCTGTTAAAAACCTCATAGATGAAGAACTGAAATCGGCTGATCATGACCAAAAGAAAAAACTAAAAGATTTTCAGAACCAATTAATTGACTTTGCCAAGTCTAAAAAACTTTGTTTGGACCTACAAAGTTCTGAAATGAAAAAGAGAAACAAAAAGGTTGTATGTAAAACATTCCATGGAGCTGGGATAGTTGTTCCTGTAGACAAAAACGAGGTTGGGTATCGACCAGTTCCTGAAACACCAGCTGACTTGAAGAAAATGTTTAAGAAAGTTGTTGAGAGCAAAAGCAAGGAAGAAAGAGACAAGAATATGGACCCCATCCAGGAACTCATCACTTTAGTTCAGTTTGCAAATGATGAATGTGATTATGGTGAAGGCCTTGAGCTTGGCATGGACTTGTTCTCATTTGGGGGTGAAGTTCTGCATCCTCTTATTGAGCATTTACTTCCCCTTGCATATCAGCTTCTTGGACGGTTTGAATTCAAAGACATCATTGAACTGCATTTGAAAAACAGGTCACATAGCGTAAATAATGAATTGGAGATCTGAGAAATGTCCATATTTTTGTAGATATGTTTTGTATTCTGTAGTTATAATAAATTTTCAGCAAGTTGTACTTTTTACGGTATTAAACATCACCTTGGTTCTGGGGACCCTTTATTTTCAGAATATTTAAAAAATTGTCCTTGAAAGTTATACAAGGTACTTTTCAAATTGTATTCCTTGAGTACATTTTTGAACAAATGTATAAAGATGCTATTAGATACCTTTATTCAGTGTTATATTTGAAGGCCTGACTTGGCATATGAATGTAGATTGATACTGTTTTGTATTTATCATTTATCTCGGAGAGAAACTACTAATTAACAATATTTTTCAGTTAAGCATTGAAAACATATGAACTTTGTTGAATTGCATACTTTTATATTGTCAAGTTAAAATGTAAAGTTTAAAAATAAAGTAACACTCAACTTGCTATTCATATTCCTCTTTATTGCAAAACAAAACAGTTAATATGTAAACAAAGACCAGAAACCCACACCCTCTTCCAAGGGGGAGATAACTAGGAAATAGTAAAAATTAGATGGGTGTATTGATATTTAAAAATCTTATCAAGAACCACTGCATATGAAAAGATGAAAATATTAATTAAAATATGTGAAAGCTTCCTGACATTAAAAAGATTCAAGTTTGTTCAAATCATGACCCCTCGGAAATGGGTTGGGCCACAAGCCGTTCAAAGATTTGGCTTTGTTCAATTTTTAACTCACCTCAATGAAGAGAGGAAGCTTATATTTAGCTGCAGAACTGTAGAGTTATTACTTATAGTTTGATATATAAGTCTTTGACCATAAACGCTACAGATCCTGTAATGCAAAAAATGTGCAATTTACGGCGCAAAATTTTTATGGCACTGTTTTTTGGAGAATTTCTCCGCTTTCCAATATTGGTAAATCATCCAGTCTGACTAAAACCAGCCCCTACTATTTCATTTCGTTACTACTAAGGTTATATAACATAAGCTCCCCAACTTTGTTGAGGTGAGTGAAAAATGCAGAGGGTGCCTGAATCTGCAATCAGGTGCTCTGTGGCAACTGCTTTATAATAAATGATAAAACGCTGCTTAAAGGGTACCAAACCTCTGATAAGAGAGATAACTTTCAAAGTACAAAATATGAATTGTACTACTCATGGTTTTCTTTATCCAAGTTTTCTAAATTGAGACCTCAGAGTAGTCAATTGGATAAGTTGCATCTTTTTAAGGACCATTTTAAAAATGGTTTAATGTTTCAAGTACATGTACCAAATACAGAATTTTTATTATAAGTATTTCATTTTTTTTTCCAAATGAAGAAATATTTAGAAGAAAGATAACTCCTCCTCACAGATGCATTTTGTCTTTTAACTACATACATTGTAATATTCTGACTTAGGAAGCAGCGCTTTATGTTTTCTAACATGATTTTAATAGGTATGATACTAAGTATTATTTTCCTATACAACTCATATTTTAAATTTTATGTTGTGATAATAAATTGTCACTCTTTCTATTCTCTGTGTTAAAATTTCTTCATATCATAATGCTACATATCATAATCTGACATAAAAATAACTTTTGAAGAAATAAGCAGCGCTTCATACTTCAAACTAATTCCCATGTGGCTATTATGTTATTATTGTACATGAAAATCTATATTAGAAATTTTCATATTTCTTGGTGAAAGGATGACTGCACTTAACGCTGTGTTTTGGGTCTTTTTCGATCTCTTCTGTTGCTTTTAAATGTTACCTTAACTTCACTTTTATATATTTACTACAGAAGTATGTCCATTTGACACCTAATTTTAATGTTAAAAATAATTTTAAACTGTAATACAATAATTAATTTCATGTATTTTGTCCTTACGGTTTTCCAAATACAGAGAATTTACACTTACCTGCCCTTGATAAAGCATTATGTATGTATGAGAGGAGGAGCTAACATCGTAAGAATGGATCTAAAATTAGACCGGATGAATAACAATGACATCTTTTTAAAAAAAAATCGAGGTCTGTTTTTTTCCATCTTGCTATTTATTCTGTATGGTACAAGTACATTATTCACAAAGGTTTAAAACGTATGAGCCCATCCATGTAAGTAAAGAATATTTTAAATCGATGGTTGACTATTCAACGTGTTCGAACACAGTGTCCTAGTTATCACAAAACATGCTAGCAATGTCATGTGACGGAATTTAGTATTCACAAAACTACGTGAGGAAAGATATTACGTGGTGAATTATAATATTCAACGTGTCGCAGCCCTTGGTTTCAATAGAGAGAGCGAGTGTAAGAAGAAACAGTTTTTTCTCTTTTTAACCATGAGCGCATGTTTGTCTATTAATCTCCCTTTAACACAACATTACTTATGCAAATATACAACTACTGTTAAAAGGAGAACAATAGACAAACATGCGCTGACTATGTATAAAGTCAGTAAAGAAAGTGGGCGTCCTCATTATTGTACGGAGATAGAAGAAATGGTGTTGACCCCAACCTCAGAAAACAGATTTGTACATCGTAAATACATACTTTTATTTACTGTAATTAAGTAAAGTTGTAGGATGTTGATTATTTCTGCAATTAAAATAAAAATGTTTGTTTAGAAAGTATATTTTCTCGCAAATTTCGCAGATCCTTAAGTGCAGTCAGTCTTTATAGCAGGGGGTCCAGACCCCTTAATGATAGAAATATTATCAATCTTTGCAATTGCAATGCTTATTGCCATAAATTATTGCATTACGGTAATTGTGACATTCTCAACTGCTACTGCTAAATCACTGCTTCATGAAAGAATTATATATATTTATTACCTAATCAAGTGAATTTTGTTGTTTTATTAGAGATTTAATATTTTCATCTATTCTGTATGTGTTTTCAGTTTTTCTTATCTTTTCAAACCGATCTATTGACCGGTCAATAGACAGCGCGTTCTATTGACCGGTCAATAGACTGCGTGTTCTATTGACCGGTAACGTATTTCGGGAAAAAAAACGATCCGGGTTTTGAATTTAGTTGTTTGTAACAATGCACAACAATAACAAAAATTTTTCGAGAGGAATGTAAACAATATCTATACAATCAATCTTTAATTAATATTTCAGATGCACCATATCTAGGTATAAATTTACAATATGGTACGGGAACCTTCTGTACTGAATATACAATTGTGAATGCTTAATACGGAAAATAAAATTAGGTAATAAAACAATTATTTAATACCTGAGCAGTCAATAGACCAGAAAATTTTTCCCTCGGTGCAGGGAACAGCTCAGTGTGTTCTATTGCCCGAGGCCAGCGAGGCCAGCAGCCGAGGGCAATAGAACACACTGAGCTGTTCCCTGCACCGAGGGAAAAATATTCTGGTCTATTGACTGCTCAGGCATTAAATAATTGTATACTATAAGCTGTTGAGAATGTCAACTATTAATGCAATAGTCAGTTCTCCAGTCAGTTCTACTGAATGAGCTATCTGGCCTCCTTTCTGACTGTCACACTTGTTTCTGCTGTAGTCAAACCATATTGCTGTGCTCAGTACACAAATAAATAAAACACACACAGGTTTGTGTAATAGAAAGCATTTCTATTCAGAAGATCAAAATATATACTCAATAATTATGCATCATACAAAATCTAAAATGTTCATTTACTCAAAACTGAGAAAACCTAAAGACACCAATAGAAAGTACAAAAAGAGAACAAAAAATTCAAAAAATCACTAATAAAATATAATATGTCAAAACAGATAGAAGTTTCACACAAAGAAACGGCTATAATCATATTCCAATCAATGTACATGTACACTGTTTTTAAATTCTTAGGCACAGTAAAATCCAAACATTGGAATTTGGTGTATAGCTTACAGAACACATAGAGCTGTTTCTTGTAACTCCTTGATTGTCCATGTTGGTGTCAGCTAGCACATATATTTTCAGATATTCTTTAAAATAAATTATCTTTACAACCCAGAAAACAAGCAAGGTACAGCATGGTACATTTGTCAAAAGTGTATATTAAATTTGTTAAAAAGTTACAGGCACTTTAAGCAGTTCTCATTCCAATCAAGATACGTGATGCGCGTGCAGTGTGGCCTCCCATAGTTCTCCAGAATGCTTCAAGGATCTACAAAAAAAAGTTGGATGCAATGCAAGGGCAAATAACTCTGAACTTGCCTGGTGAAAGAAAGCAAATTATGGAATTTTATAAGATGACTTAAAACATTTGCAATATATTTATATATTTTTAAAATAAAAGAAATAAAATAGGAAAAAATGACATGTTTCTCTTTAATTATTCATCATAATTTAACATTATCAATATTTTCATTTAGAGCTCCGAGACACGGACATTGAAATTTAGATCAAAATGTACAATAATAATGCAGGATGAGTCTTATGTGTACAAATTAACAGTACTTACTTCACAATGTCAATAAAGGACTGAGAGAGGGTTTTCATTTGGTACGGAATTCCATGCTTTTTACAAAGGGACCGAACAAGAGGTTGGATTTTGTATAGGTTGTGTCTTGGCATGGTAGGGAAAAGGCTAAAATTAAACAACATGCATTTCAACTCAAATATCTCACATGCTTATCATATATATCTGCAGCAAATGAAGTGTATAAATTCAATATCATATAATAATTCATTCACATGCAATTCCATACATGGGGTTTCAATATACAGGTGTTTTGAAAAAAATTTATAAGGATGTTATTCAATTCTTAGAGGGTAACAATTTTGATGTCTGTAAAGCAAATGATTGTCATAATACTGAGTCTAAACCTTTGATATTGTGACTGCATATTCAACAGGGTCATCTGTGCCATAAAGTAAACCAGAGTCTGAAACATCTGACATTTTCCAGGCGTTAACCCATGATTTTGATACTTGATGTGCAAGAAAAATGTCAGAACCTGTGCCACTATGAAAAGTGGAAATTAAATACTTCATTTATAATAAAAACTAATTCTTATTCAAGATGAAAATTAAGATGTCTACAGTATTGATCTTAGCTGTAGTTGCATTTGGGTAAATTGCACTTTATTTTCTTATCTACAGTAGATTCCTAATTACATGCGAGGAATTAATTTTCGCATAATTTTGTGAGAAGCACTCACGAAAATAATTTTACTCGCTTTTATTTATATAGTGCTGAAATCCATGTAAATTCTACTTATCAACTGTCCATTTGCAAATTATCATTCTCCAAATTTGATGTTAAGGAACCAATACCCAATAAAAAGTACTCTTGGAAAATAAGGAATCTACAGTATATTTAATGTGTTCCTTACTGGTGTTCTATCTGGAAGTTGAGGTGGCCCGTGAACCAGTCATTGAAGAAGGACTGCTCGATATCACAGGTGGCCTTCAGCTGGAGGCGGATCCAGGGTTCCGCCGTGTCCTCGTCAATGTCCATAGGGATGTGGTTAGACTGACTCACCCAGGTAAACCAATGGCTCTCCAGCACCCTGTATACACAAAACAGTTATAATGGAGGCCTTCTGAAGTGGTCACTATATCTTAATTGATTCAAAAATCAAACCTTTTCATGTTTTATTTTTAGGGGCATTGCTGCGTATCTAACTCCAAGTAAAACACTGTTTTTTGTCCCCCACTTTCGCGAAAGCGAGGGGACATTAAATCTCATTCGTCTGTCCGTCAGTCTGTCAGTCTGTCCGTCTGTCAGTCCGTCACAAAAACTTTAACCTTGCCCATAACTTTTGATTTAGCTGAGCTCATATTTCACAAGTATATTCCTTGTGACAAGACCTTTCTTTGAGTACCACCAAATTTGACCTTTTGACCTTGACCTTGGAGTTTGACCCAATTTAACACAAAAAATCCTAACTTTTACTTTGGTCATATCTTTTGAATGGTAGAAACTAGGACTTTCATATTTCACATATATATTCTTTGTGGCAAGACCTTTCATTGGATACCAACAACCCTGACCTTTTGACCTTGACCATGGAGATTTTCGTACTTATAAAAAACATTAACCTTGACCATAACTTCTGAACGGTAAGGGCTAGGGTTTTCATACTTCACATATGTAATCCTTGTAAGAAGTCCTTTCATAAGATACCATGAACTTTGACCCTTTGACCTTGACCTTTGAGTAAGTCTTTTTTTCAAGAACATTGACCTTGGTCACAACTTTTGAACTGCCGATGCTAAGGCTTTCATTTTTCACATATGTATTCTTTGTGGCAAGACCTTTTTTGGGGGTACCACCAATTTTGACATATTGACCATGGAGTTTGACCCAGTTTTACACCAAAAATCCAAACTTTTACTTTGGCTATAACTTTTGAATGGTAGATACTAGGACTTCCATATTTCACATATATATTCTTTGTGATAAGACCTTTCATTGGATACTAATAACCTTGACCTTTTGACCTTGGAAATTTTTCGTACTTATAAAAAACTTAAGCCTTGGCCATAACTTTTGAATGGTAAGGGCTAGGGTTTTCATACTTTACATACGTAATGCTTGTGAGAAGACCTTTCATTGAATACCAAAAAACTTTGACCCTTTGACCTTGACCTTGGAGTTCAGTGATGATTTAATATAATGAATGAAATAAATGACATATGATAGGATGTTCATATTACGCACAATATGTCATAAAAACTGACATCTCACCCAAAAAGACACCGAAAGCGGGGGACCACAATTCCTTGAATTTGCTTGTTTCATTTTAATTTCAATTACACAAAAGTATATGAAATGAAGTTTCCATATTTCCATATTTCATTTAAACAATTTTTTGCAGCATTGAAAACAAGAGGCCCATGGGCCTTATAGGTCACCTGAGCATCATGCAACAACTTTCAAAGGATTGAATTTGGTTCATGTTTTAGGCTAGATGCTATGGCATTCACAATTTTGAAAGAGGCACCATTGCTAATCACTATACACTTAACAATTGTTTAGTTTGTTAACTAATACCCATAAGTAGAGTAGGGGAACAAAAAATGCATTTCACCTAATCAGTAATATTCAGCAATAATTAGAAGTGCCCCTATCACATATGAACCCCTGACCCTAAGTCTACACATTGCACAATTTTTGACAAGGCACACTTGCTTATCAAAAATGTTTGATTAATGATTATTAAATACCAAAGAGCAGATTTCAAACAATTCATTTTCAGTATATAAGTAGAGCCCCCTCCCCCTCTTTGGAATCTCTGACCCAGGGGCCTTGAAATTCACAATTCTGGAAGAAGAGCCCTTGAACACCATAACTATATAGGTAGTTCATCTGCTTATTACCCAGGAGTAGAGAAAAAGATTTTCATAGATGTAATGTATTTTCACAATATGATTGATAGAGCCCCGCCCCAAGACCAGAACCCCTGACCCTGGGGCCATAAAATTCACAATTTTGGTAGAGGCACCCTTGTTCATCATAACTACTTACTTAATTAGTTTATTTAATACCCAGAAGCAGAGAAGAAGATTTTCAAAGAATAAATGCATTTTCACTAAATAATCAATAGAGCCCCGCCTTAACATCAGAACCCCTGACCCTGGGGCCATAAAATTCACAATTTTGGTAGAGGCACTCTTGCTTATCACAACTATGTACTTAGTTGGTTTATTTAATTCCTAAGAGCAGAGTAGAAAACTTTCAAAGAAATAATGCATTTTCACTATATGATCAATAGAGTCCCGCCCCAAGACCAGAACCCCTGACCCTGGGGCCATAAAATTCACAATTTTGGTAGAGGCACTCTTGCTCATCATAAAAATGTACTTAATTAGTTTATGTATAACTTAGGAACATTGAAGAAGATTTTCAAAGAAATAATGCATTTTCACTATTATAATCAAAGAGGCCCGTGCTAACACCATAACCCCTTACCCTGGGGCCATAAAATTCACAATTTTGGTAGAGGCACTCTTGCTCATTACAACTATGTACTTAGAATGTTTATTTAATAAACAGAAGCAGAGAAGAAGATTCTCAAAGAATTAATGCATTTTCACTATATAATCAATAGAGCCCCGCCCTAACACCAGAACCCATGACCCTGGGGTCATAAAATTCACAATTTTGGTAGAGGCACTCTTGCTCATCATTACTATGTACTTAACTAGTTTATTTTATACCCAGGAGCAGAGAAGAAGATTTTCAAAGAAATAATGCTTTTTCACTATATAATCAATATAGCCCCGCCCTAGCACTAGAACCCCTGACCCTGGGGCCATGAATTTCACAATTTTGGTAGAGGACTCAATGCTGATTACAATCATACCAACAGTTTGACTGCTTGACGTCCAGGAGTAAAGAAGAAGATTTTTAAAGATTACACTAATTTTAGTGGTTTTGGCCCCAACCCCCAGGCCCCAGGGGGGCAGGGACCCTGAAATTCACAATTTTTGTTCCCCTTCAATCACTGATGCTATATGCCAAAATTGGTTGAAATTGGTTCAGTGGTTTCAGAGAAGAAGCTGAAAATGTTTAAATGTTAACGCACGACGACAGACGAAAACGGATAGCAATAGGTCACCTGAGTTGACCTAAAAAAGTGCTTTGGTTTGTTTAGATCTTACCTCATTACTTCATAATACACAAGTACCCATCCAACTCCTAGCAGTGGTGTATAAAGGTAGAAAAACTTCACATAAAAGGCCATGACCACTATAAAATCCTAGAGAATATACAACATAAATAAATGTCCTTAACTCAAACATCCACAGCGAATACTGTGAAATCATTAGATTTCATGGTGGCTCAATATTCATGGAATTGTGGGTACCTCTCATCCATGAATTAACATCCTCCACAAATTAATATTTAAGGTAATAATATCATTTCTCCTTGTGTGGAATGAGAAAATACATGAAATAGCATCCCTACAAACCTGTAAATTTTAAGTAATCCACAAAAATTGGCCTTCACAAATGTTAATGATTCCACATTAATTGAGGAAAAAAGTTAATGGTCCTTATTATAATCAATCATAATTTGGATCCCTCAAACTAAAATAAGGTACATGTATAAGGAATTATTACATATTCCAGGACTACTAATTTACCTTCCATAGTTTTCTGGTGAAAATATGTCTAAACAACATAAACTGGAAATATACAGGAAACAGGAGAGGGGGACCAACTGTAAATATAAGAAACAGAGATGGGGTCATTCAAGATACTCTGGTGAGCTAAAACCAGGGGGGAAATATATATCTTGTTTAACATATAAAAGTTTACTTATTTTAAAGCATGGGGAATAAATATCTCATTTAACACATCAAAGTTTTCTTACTTAGAAAGGGGGAATAACTATCTCTTGTTATACTGAAGTTGACTTACTTAGAAAGAAGTACTTGTGCTGCTGATTGTAGGGCATACTGGAATTCTTTGATTCAGCGACCTTAAAAATTATCAATCAGGACATTAACATTTTTAACAGCAGACCTATTCGTTATATTAAAGCTTCTGTAAGAAGGTGTTTAGTTTAGATCAAGAGACACATAGGACATTGCGTACCTTGACAGGCATTTTCTCTCCCACAACAAACAGCTGATCTACTCTGACATCAGGGTCCTTACCCATCTGTATAAACAATAATAGAATACTATAGAAGTACTAATTTGGGTGGGGTTATACATGTATTTCGTTGATTTATCATCTAAAATAGTTTTCGTGGAAATTTAATTTCATTATTTTGAAAGTATTAACTAAATTTAATATATAAAGTCATGTAAAAATTTGTTTTGGATTTCATTTCGTTGATGATTATTAACAAGAAAATAAACAAAATTTATTTGTATGTATCTTAACAAGTCTTTAAACACGGAGTCTTACCACATTAGGTTTGGCATGGTGTTGATAATGCATATGGTTCCACCAGCTTGGGGAAGCACCCTAAAAGAGAAAGAACAGCTGTACTAGTCACCATACAATTAAAACAGTCTGATTAAAAGCAGATTTTATTATGAAGTATGTATAATTATCTTGTATTCTGTCCTGAGACTTTTATGAAATTTATGAATATAATATTCTTCTTGATAAAATTGTGAAATATTTCTTTTATTAAATTGATCATTATCATAAACTTGTTTAAATTTATGAAACAGTTAAAGAAAAAATAAATTTACATGTTCACTATGACAACATTTATTCCATAATGACAAAAATAATATACAATTGTATGTTCATATAAAATCTGTTGAAACTTCCTTTTTTTTTCATTTCACATGACAAACAATTATATTACATTGAAGTATAAAAAATAAGTTTTTAAATTATTTTTTCAAAAGTTTTTTTTTTTAAATTAATATCAAAAGTACACTTGATTATTTTTTTGATTAAAAGAAAACTTCACATCTGAATATTAATCACTTGTACAGACAACACCAAATGAAGTAGATGAAGTTAAAACAAAGAAGGACTTGTGACACTGTTGAAATATTTTGCTGACATGTGCATTACATGATATTTTCCTTTTTGATTGGGCATGAGAAATAATAATAATATGTGCTTTGATGAAATCCTAAATATCCATATCATGCACGTAGATCATTCTGAGGAATACAATTATGTGTACTTACTTACACAATGTAATCTAACGCTAGTATGAAAAAATCATTTAGAACATTCAAAATGGTAGAATGATTCATACCGTTACTGCGTAAGATGATTATTAATAATTTAATTTCTTTATCTTCAAAAAAAGTTTGTCTATAGACCCAAATTACTTTATTATTTGTGAATATAATTCAGGAAGTTAATAATTTTTACTTCTATAGTCCCCAGAGCACCACTAATGCTTAAGCTTAATTAGCTCTACACTCTAGCAATAAAATGACAAGTCCTATTAAATTGATATCTATACTGTTTTAAGCCAGCATGTTTCCGTTTAATTCATAATATTTAGTTTTTTAGTAAATGTCCTAAACATAGTTTGATTTAAATGGTTGATTAGTACATATACTTGTAATTTTTCACTCTGTAACCATATCAATATACCTACATGATATTATACTCTAGAAAATTAATTACATTTATTAATATCTTAATATCTTGTTTTAGATTTATAATGCATTCATAAAAGATTAAAAATTATGCATGTGTCATTCATATAGAGGTATTGTGTACATAATGCAACCAGAGAAAGGCTTTATTTACTTAATTAGTCCTTGCATACTTTTTTAAAAGGATAGAGTTTTCAGATTGATAGCAAACTTTCACATCCTATCAAGTACCTTGATACATCCTATTGTTAAAAAATGAAAAACATGGTCAAGCCAGCTGGATTTAAATACAGAGAGATGTCCAAAGTCATGCTGCAGCCATCCGATCTGGCTCTGTAAGAAAAGGGTCACAAGAATAAGACAGTGGTTAGAACATGGTTAGTACTGTAGCCACCAGAGTCTAGAGGTCAAGTGGTGCTCCTACTAGTCCAATTGTTATGGGCGCAAACCCTGTAGGGAAAAATGACTCAATGATTAAGATGTAAAATGATGCGTGAACACACATACAGACAAAGATTATAAGTGACGGATGCAGCGTGCACTATAAGCAGTTAAAGCTATATCTGTACGATGTTAGCTGAAGTAAGTCATGGAGACTAGCTGATACTGCCACTGATCAGTGAGGACAACAGGAAGTAAAACGTTGTTCTGATCATTAACAATCTGCATCACAGACAATCTTTAACATGTCTTTTAAATCCATATTTCTGCCATTATAAATAATGATCTGTTGAAGTCAAAATTCTCTTTACAAATGCAAACTAATAAATAATGACATCCTCAATCCTCATAAAAACTGGAAAAATCATTAGTTTCTTGTCTTTGATGCAAATGCAGTACCAGAACAAAGCCATTTCTTTTCACCAATACCAATTACCTTTGTAAATCCCATAGTAAAGAAATGGACCACATGATCCACAGTAGGATTTTTAAATACTGACAAATGGCCAAAATCATGCTGTAGCCAACCACACTGTGCCTTTAAAACAAACAACAGCGCTTAGGACTCAAAACATTAAACTGGGGGGAAAAATTAACTGACGTTACAGGCCCATAGGCCACCACGGATGTTATTAAAAAGAAATATTGTCTGCTTGCATGTTTTGAACTAAAATTTGTCTTGGATTATTAGAAGCCACCATCTCTGAAATTCCTCCTATAAAGTAGTAACCTATGACTTTTGTTTGTGAAAGAATATAAAGAAGTCTGTGATTGTTCAATTTTCAAATTCTAATGAGTATAAAAGTAGCAAATTTCAAAGCTGCCTTGGTGTTTGAAATACATGTATATAACAAAGAAAAGATAAGAGCTTTTTAGCAAATACAGAGATAGTGATACTAAACTAAAAGCATTGGAAAACATAGTCTATGATTAATAAGGTGGAATATTTATGGTCAATGACCAAGAACTACAAAACTTAAACTGTCTGTCAATGAAAACTGGATTTCAAAATTTATGATCAACATAATTTCTATCTTGTAGAAGTGTCAATTATCCTATTTGGCTAAAATTGAAAAATCTCTCTATTGTTCTCTATAGTCCTCTACCTTAAATAATTCTACAGGACTAGTGTATGAAAATCAAAGGCATCATTACTGCCATAATATGGTGATCAGAAAAGATAGAAGCAACTCCAGAGGAAATCTAAGGCTGAAAATCAGCTAGGGCAAGTTAAGTAAAAATTTAAACTGCAGAAAATTTCAAACAAGAAAATAATTTTAACGCATATTTCAATTGATCCTCATTTTTTCCAATGACATTTGGTTTAACAAAGTCCATTCTTTGAATTGGTCTTAATTTAAGGGTCACACTTTTTCCACATGATAAAATCTTTCACCTGTTGAATGATACTTATGAACTGAATCTGTTACTAATAAAGGGAACACTTATCATTTTCAGTATACAACTTTGATTACATTGTAGATAATGTTGTATAATGTGCATCATTAACAAGTGTGATATAGTACCATATCTTCACACTGATATTCTTTATATCAATATTGACATTTTCATATACAAACACATTAATCACAAAACAAACAAAGCTTGCACATCATACTCTGATGCAGGCTTTGACGCAATGGAGAATATATAGCGACACCCTGATATTGAACCTAGCTCCCCGTGACCTGCCCTTAAAATTACCAGTCTAAAATCAACCTCTCTACAAATACCAAAGTCTCCTTGCAAAAGCAGTGCAAAGCTCAATGTAAAGCCTGACACAGATGTGTTAATGTTCCTTCATTGAGACTCAGTCACAATTACACTGGCACTAAACTTTATTAACACAAGAAAGTAAAAGAATGTAGGAAACAGTATGTGAAATGTCTGTCAATGAAAACTGGATTTCAAAATTCATGATCAACATAATTTCTATCTGTTTAGAAGTGTCAATTATCCTATCTGGCTAAAATTTAACAAGAAATGTTTGTAAAACACTTATGCCCCCCCCCCCCC
>PRKT01000093.1:617091-644457 GCA_003671525.1 Saccostrea glomerata | reverse complement strand
TTTGATTCTTTACAAAATAAAATGCAGTATATTTTCTCATGAACTACATTAGGTACGTATCACAAATAAGCATGAATATCTCCATTGTTACGTCATAATACCGCTCTTGACGTCAAACAGTCAAAAAATATAGTGCACAGTTTTGTTTTAAAAATGACAGTTGAACGACGTAAATTTATGGCAAGTTATCAAAAAAATAATGTAAATATAAGAAATGAATTTAATTTTTTAAAGATGCATGAGGTATATGAACTACAACGCTTCACGCCGGCATATTAATCATGAAGAGCTAACGCGCTTCATGAAATATGCCGGCGTGAAGCGTCGTAGTTCATAACCTCATGAATCTTCAAAAATTAAATTCATTTCTTAATTACACTATCAAAAATGGCGCGATCGTACCCAAAATAGATCTTGATTTAGATAATTATCTGATAAATTGGTATACTAAATTTCATTTCAGTATGTGCAACCTCTGCAAAGAAAATGAACAGAAACTTCAAATAATTGGAATTTTTCTAAGTCCAAAGGGCATAGGCTGCATAACTTTGTCAAAAATGGTGCAATTGTACCCAAAACAAAACTTGACCTAGATATTCACCAGATATATCTGTATACCAAAGTTTATTCCAGTATGTGCAATGGTTGAGAAGAAAATGAACGGAAACTAAGTGGACCGACAGACTGACAGACCAACAGACAGCAGCAAAGCAATATGCCCTCCCTTCTTCGAAGAAGGGGGCATAAAAATCTCCTCAGACTTGAGACCCTCTCTACTGCTCTTTATAGTCCTCTAGGTTAAATAATTCTACAGGACTGGTGTATGAAAATCAGAGGCATTATTACTGTCATAATATGGTGATCAGAAAAGATAGAAGCAACTCCAGAGGAAATCTAAGGCTGAAAATCAGGGCAAATTAGGTACACAGAGTAAAACACCATTTTAAATATACTCAATGATAACAAAAATTAACTGCATGCATGCTCATTTCATAATCATTATAATATTTTTTAAATCAAATTCTATAAAAGTAAACATTACTTTCAAATTAGCAGTACACTTTTATCAGACTTTGAAATCTTTTTAAAAATATTTGACTCTCAATTACAGCTTTATAAACATTTTGGAGTCTAAAACTTGAAACCTCACCTGCACAGTTGCATACAAGCAGACTGAGACAATACAAGGTACCCATCCAGTTCCAAAGTAATATAAGGTTAGATACGCCATCACCTCCATAGCTATGATGTGGGCCAGGTGTATAAAGAAGAACAAGTAGCTAGGTTTGAACAACTCCTGAAATTATACCAAATATTTCTCCTTATTGAGTGCTACTGAAATCAAAGTTTTTTTATTCTGCATGAAAATTTAGTGTCATTTATGAAGCATTACATATCTTGTAATTCATCATCATTATAAAGGATTCAGTCTTTTTTTTTTTAATCAAGATGTATAAATTTTTTGATAATCTCTCTAATAGTTATATAACTAATGTCTGTACTTATCAAAAAAATCAATCATTAAATTGTGTATGTGAAAAAGTATGCAACGATTTGTATTTAAATGCATAGGGCCAATATCACATTTGAAACATAGACAAATCTGGCCTCACTGTCAATAAAATTAATAATGTTACATATAATATACCCTTGAGGCAACGTTTCTCAAGTAAATTACCATTTTTTCAGCAGTTTGTCGGAGCTCTCTGAAATCTTGCTCCAGGGAGTGGTTTTTGTTCACCTCCCCCTTTTGAACACTTCCGATGTGAAGAGGTAGCAGATATTTCTGTACTTGGTCTAAATCATTGTGGAAAGCCCGAAAAGCATCCTGTAATATTTAAAACAATTTATAAGATTCTGTGAATGTATAACTGACACTTAAATAAATCACAGAAACTTAAGCAGATCATTGTCTGTTAAATTCATGAAAGTTGAAATAAAACACAAGATGAATATTTGACAAATATTTAGTCTAGATTATGTCAGGATGAATCATGTAAATTGGTTAAAATTGGCCAGAATTGTGCTTCTTGAGGAGAATTTAAAAATGTAAAAAGTTACCATAACAGATACTATCTTACAAATTGTCCTTAAAAAAAGTTCTCCTATGAGTATGCTTTTGGGTAAAATGTGAGCTAGAATTTATATTTCTTAAACTTTGAATTGTGGCACTTATTAAGATCAAACTGAATAAAGAATAGATGTGGTACATGTATATACAGTATGCAGAAACTACAAAACAGGCATGCAACTTTTTTACCTAATTAGGTAGAAATTAGGGCTGGACAATAATATCGATATTTCAATATATTGCAATACAATGACAAAAAATATCGTATCGCAATACGATTTTGTAATATCGATATATTGGCAATATGCTTATATTAAGGAATTTTGTAGTTTGTTATTAAGCCAAACAGTAAGTCAGAAGTTGTTTTGTGGGAACATTTCAGAGCATAACTAAATGAAATCAACAAGATTTTTTACCGTGTTGGTTACTTATCATAGTTATGTACATTGTGCATGTAAATTAAAGTAAATATAGTAAGAAAATGCCATTTTTGTTACATTAAAAATATTGCAATACATATCGCAATACAGTTTAAAATATCGCAATATATCGCAATACGAAATCTCGGGCCAATACCCAGCCCTAGTAGAAATATATATATATATATTTTTTTTAAATCACTTGTAAGGCCTTGGAGACACAAACAATTCCTTATCGATATGGAATTATGTAAAAGATCGATTGACCTTGGAGTACCAAACATGAACGGATCATGTAGTTTTGTAACAGAGGGTCACCAGTTCAGGCCTGTCTTTTAAAGACCCCGTTATAATGCATGAAAAAAAAATTAAATCTGATCAGTGGAATAAGTGGAATAAGGTAAATAATTGGTTTCATAACTCTCTGGAGATTTAAAGGTTAACACTCTCAATGCTAGTTTGAACGTACTCCCTAAGATATTAACTAAATAGTCGAACTGGACTATAAGCTTACAAGAATTCAAAAAATCAATTCTAACAATTAATAAGCAGCAATAAAGTAGACTTCTACTATGTATCATGTTAACTTTTAATTAAGGACTATAATTCCAATGGAACACCAATTTAAGTGTCTCAAGTTCAAGTTCAATTTATTCACTCAAACCATATTAATGGTACATGAGGTTCAACAATATATGTACAATATATACAAAAAATAATATACAAGATACACGTGAAATGGCGGAAATACATTCATATGAAGTAACAAAAATAATTATATGGAGGACAGACTTTTTCATATACTCTATTTATGTAACTACAAAGTTTAATTAATACCTTGGAGTCAGCAAATGACAACAATTCTGTGAATTCAAACATTCAAACATAATAAACAATTAATTGACTTTTCGTGTAATTATTTTTGATATACTTGTAGCACTTGGGATATGTGGATACAGTTTTTATCTCATGTTTTTAATATAAAATTAAATATTTCTACCAGAAGTTTAAACTTTGAAGAGTTGCTGACATACATGTATCAAGATGTACCTGTAATATCTTGACTTGATCATAGAAAATATTGTATACATTGATTTAACTTGATGACATTACCCCGGTTATCTACAGCTGCTAATCAATTAACAGTTGATCGGATGGAAATGTAACTTGGTCAATTTTAAATACATGTAGTTAGCTGTGCATGTCAGTGCTTCCTACTTGTGACGTAATATCTCTATGATGGATACATTTCATATCTATAGGCGTATTTTTGTCTATCTTCATATTTGGTTTGAGTTCCCTATGAAGACAGCACAATCAGAAGGACACAAAATAACAACATACTTTGGTCACCAAGAAATCTGTTCTCTGTAATGTGGTATAACATGTTAGACTGAGTGATAACATAAAGTAACACCCTCAATATGCGATGAACCTGTGTACGTGAAATATTGCACTAAATTTGGATATCAGTCCTTATTTTCAACCTGTCTTCTATTCTGCCCATCTATGATTAATTACCATCAATAATTACTCAATAATTACACTCAGGTATCGCCCATCTTCTCTCATAACTCCCAATAATCCCTACACACAATTATACGTCTATAAGAGAAACTAAGTCATATGGTAATTTATCAAAAATACCTGGCCAGTTCTTATGAATCCCCATACATTATAAGGTTGATGCTCCCTAGTATTACCCAATCATTTACTTACGGTGGCGTCCTGTCCCCCATAATGTCCAATGACCTTGGAGCCCCCGGGGTGGCGCCTGGACCACTCTGTGATGTTATAGACTTCGTTATTGATGATGATCCATCGGTCATCTCGCTTGTCATGTTTGGCCACTTCCTGACAGGAATAGCTCCCCAGCTGCTTCCGACCTCCTTTTCCCATTCTGGCACCTTTTTCCTAACAGCAAATACCTGGAATTATCAGAATTAAACTTTTATTCCATTCTACAACATGATCCCTAGATGACATAATGAGCTTACTGTGTGGGATGTGACCTTGACAATACATTAGATTTTATTAACTATATCAATGACCAGATTTCACCCATGACTTAAGTTAAAAAAAAATCATTTTGAAGTTCATCTGTATCTTCAGATCATTATATGTAACTATAATATCTGTTATTTTTATTTGATTTGAAAGCCATGCTTATGAACATTCTGATCAATCAATATACAGATCTAGAAATAAGAATCACAATGTCCTTGTATTACCTTTCACAGTAAGCCAGTTGGCCAGTGAAAGGAATTTAATAAACAAATTAAAGGATAAATAAAACATAATTACACATGTACGGTACATACATACATAATACATAATTATATACCCTTTTTCATTAAAAAATACAGTATTCTTTTATTCTTCCATCTAGTAAGCTTTCATTATCTCTGGTTCTGTGATTCTTGAGATAATAGAATTATTTTAAATGAATTACCCCATCCTAGTTCTACTAATTTTTAGAAATCAAATTATATCTTTCCGTAGAAAGGGGCCTGCACCTTTAACTAAACAAATATTCCATCACCTATGGATGCTCTGTGGAAAGTTTGGTTGAAATTTTTCTAGTTGTTCTGGAGAAATAGAAAATTAAAAATAATGGTTTGTTCACATTTACAATTAAAAAGTCAGAAAGCAATGCAAATAAAGATTATTTGGGTTACACAAGTTATCCCACAGGTAATTCTTTACCTTTACACCAGGTATAATCATGCATATGAATGAATTCATGCTTTCCCAATTTCTTGATTGTCCAATTTCAAAATCTCAGCTTGATTGCTCAAACATAAAATATTTCTATGAGCATATGCTTATAAATGATGAGATTTTTGGTATTTATAAACAACAGTTTATACATTTTTTTTATTTGTAAATTCTTCATGATTTTCATTGGACACCTTCACAGAATTTCAAATGAGGATTTTTTTATTGTTGCATGTAATGTTCTTTTTCTTAAAAATGCATACATATACATATATATGTAGCTATTAAAGTAACTTTAAATAGGTTCAGATTTCTTGCAATATCACTCTAGAAGTTATAATATATATCTCAGATACTTTAAATACTCAATTATTGGGTACACTGCTTAGATATGTCACTATTAATCCTGGTATATTATAAGATGAATTTATAATGAAATAATTCAAAACTGTGACTTCATATAGTTTTCTAATCATTGCTCATAAAACTACACTGTGAACATAAATTAAATCAGCTAGGATATTCTTCTTTCTTTCTCCTTTACTGAGCAAGGGATTTTTATGCACATTACAGAACAAGAAGCTATGAAGCATTTATACAATAAAACATTGTCATATCAGATTGAAAAGAAAGTTCACACTGCATGGCCTTGAAACTTGAGTTTCTTTTAGCAAACAACTGACACGTGTTGATCTGACATGTGCATCATTGCGCAATATAAAGTCCACATAAGGCAATGTACCAGATCACCTTCTGGTAATTATAGTAAACATAAACTGATTAACGGAAGGTTTAAATTTTAGATCTCTAATCAGCTTTACATAAAACAATTGTTTTATATCTCCCCTTATGTGACAATATCACACAATCTTATCTAACCCCACAGCCCAAAAGGAAATCTCCAACATAACAACTGGGTAAACAAGGCTTATTATAAATTATATTTTATTTCCATCATTATTTTTGCATAGTCATTAGTAAAAATCTTTCTTTGAGAATTTTTCATTCACTCAGTATATTGAGATGCCTCCACTTGTCAATAGAGGCTGCAAATTTAGACCTGACATTTATGCCTTAACAATCTTAAATAGACAGTAAGGGATTTTTTTTTATGGGCAGGATCTACTGTGACAAGCCTCTATAGATATCCTCTATTTATGCTCACAAGGACAACAAATATACAGTTTCCTTTAAACACTGTTAAAAGCATAATGACACAAAAAAATGAACCAGTGAAAAAAAAACTTCTTTGCTTGCTCATATATAAATAATCAGTGTATTTCAGAATTTCATGCATGTTTGAGATATTATTAACACAAATATTCATTGAAATAATGAATTGAAAAGGATATGTTTATTCATTATATCACAATACATGCAAAAGATCTCTATTAATATAACCATATCAATGACATTAATACAAGGACTACTTTTTGTACATGTATTATATTCTTACTTGTCACTTACATGTATGTCTACAATTATTAACACATGGAATTATTCAATGTAGCATATGATTGCTTTATTCATGATATGAGATTCAGTATTTTTTCAGCTTTTGCAAAAAATAAAAAATAAAATTATTTACGCTACTAAATGAAATCCCCCCTTAAAAAATTATGTAAAATAATTCATCTCTCATACACACAAGTTCTCAACAAATTATCATAGGGAATTCCAGTTCCATATGTGCTGTACATAGTTAAAAGATCCAAAGCTTAAACCAGCATTTCCCACACTTAGTGTCTGAATGATCAACAGGCTAAATCTAGAAGAAGATGCTGATTGACAACCAAAACTGACAGCTAAAATTTACTACATTTTCTGACATGAATTATTTTTATCATGACTTTGCATAAAGTTTTAGTGTCATGTATTTGTTTTAAAAATCATTTCTGCCAATGAAAAGTGTCAATAATATTAGTTTGTTGTTAAGGGCGTTCTCCATTTCTACACTTTTTTTTATAATTGTTCAGGTGTGATCCATTTAAAATGTAGCATTCATGCTTACAAGTTAGTACTGAGTTCAAGATCTTATTGTTATGCGGAAACTAAAATCATACTATACTTTTTCACCGGTTACAAAATCACTCCACTGTGGCCTGATCCAGTACACACGCACCCAAATCCAATCAAATTTATGCAACTCCGTGACAACGGGCACAGTTTCCCTTGAAGTTGGTTTTAAAAGCTTGATGGTTATTTTCTGAGTTTAATAGAGTCAATGTGCTGTCTTGACCAATAAAGTCCAACATAAAAAATGCATGCTCCTTTCACACTTACCCATTTATCTGTCACCCACACACCGGTATGTTCAGCGCACTCATGCGCACCTGCGTTAGAACAACACCGAGCCCGATCGAAACTACTTGGAATTTTAACTATGGCCGCACCAATTTAATTTCTTGTTCGTCGGACATTTGATAAAAAAAAATTACGAGCGGACTAGCGGTTAAATAATAATATTATTACTCTATTGTAGGCAAAATTTTTAGGCGGGGCGTGAAAAAATTTGAGCGGAAAATTATATTTTTTTTCTGATTTGCAGAGTAAGTAGATTGAAAGTACGATAAATAGAGCGGAAATGGGACAGAAAACAGCAAAGAATTTCCATGGTGCGGGAATTTTGAATTAATATTATTTGTATAGTTTTGTTTAAATACGAGCGTGCGGGTCCGACGAACAAAAAAAATTATTGGTGTGGCCTATGTTGGTGTGTATATTTAAAAGTAATCACTTAACCCACCCATCCACCCCACCTCCTCTGTCTGCTATACCTACGTGATTTTTTTTTTCAAAAGTAATGGGAAGTTGGGAGGGGGTGTAGAATCTTGTAGTGGAATCTTGGAGTTAATCAGTTATGATTTTTTTTTCAGGTAAAATACCCCCCCCCCCCTCACTTTCTAAAATGCTACTTAATGAAATAATATCCAAATAACATGGAGTCTTTACGGAAATTTACTCATATGAATGAGATGCACTTATATCAATTGATTATATTTTCTCACGAACTCGTACACAAAGGGGGTAACAATTATGCTAATATAGGCGCTGTAAAAATAAAATACAAATTGCGATTATTTAAAATTGCGATCGAAGAATTTTCCGCGAAAATTAAGCCACTGTATGTCTATCAGGAATTATTCAAATATACTCAAGGTACGTTAAGATCAAGGCGGTTAAAGAAAGTTACTGGATACGTTTAATAAAGTGAAATAATTTGCCACAACTTTTTTTTCTTGTTTTTAAAATAATAGTAAAATTGAACATATATAGATAACAGGAATTCAGTGACCGTAAAATTAAAACGAAAAATATTACTAAATTTATAAGAATTGTGAAATATAAAGTTCACGTAAAATAAAAGACGTATACAGCATCGTAATGATTTCAGTGAATTATATTTAAATAAAAAATTAAACTATGAAAACATGATTTCCCTAACTTTCTTAAAATTCCCGCAAAAAAACTTATCACTCCTCTAAATGGAATATTCCATATTCCTACAAATTTTTTTCAAGTTAAACCGTTAATTAAAAAAAAAAATGATCATAAATTTATTGTGTGTTTTATGCCCCTTAAATGAAGATTGGTGGTAGGGTGAGTTAACCATTCATCGGACACATACCTTGCTTCGGACAACTTAAGGCATTAACCTTTCTTTCAACTTATGAGTTCCATGTATTTATTTGTTTCTGTCTTGAAGCTGAAGATTTAAATTTTTTGATAATGCTGATTGTTATTATCATGCTGTGATAAAAATACCCCGAGAATGGCCTTGAAGTTACGTCATATTTTACATCATCAAAGGGGGGTAACCAGAAATTTATGATGTTGCAATTTTTAGAGTTATCGTTCTTTAAATTCGACTTCGACGGAACGGGTCGGACTTTGGTGAATTTTGTCAATGATTGGTAATTTTGCATAAATAATAAAGAAATTTCATTTTAATGTTTGTTTAATTCTAATTAGAGCTGGTTTTTACTAGTATGCTCATTTCACCGTACATCGGACACAAATTAACTATGCATCGGACACTTTCCGATGCATAGGTAATAACTACCAATTTCATACAGAACCCAACTGACAGCTGTTTTTTGCGGAAATAGAAAATAAAAACTCTAAATTTTCAGTTAAAATACACATTAGTGATATATAACGTCTAGAATTTGATTTCATTCATTTCTACAAACCAGCGTATTTTAACTTGTGAGGAAATAGCGCGAATAACCGCATTACAAGCATTTTAAAGCCTTTCTAAGGCAAAGTAAGGCACAGTGGCGGATTTAAGGGGGGGCGCACCCGGCGCGCGCCCCCCCCTAAAATTGTCAAAGTTAGCGTAAATCAAATATGTCTACTTGGTAGACCTCATTTTCACCCTTCAAAATCTCTAGAATCCAGGTGCTTCCGGGGCCTTCGCCCCCTGGGCCCCCACCAGGGCTTTGCCCTGGACCCACTGGGGGCCTCAAGGCGGCCCCCAGACCCCTTGCCTAATTTTGGCGCCCCCTCTAACTCCAAATCCTGGATCCGCGCCTGAGGCATATTGCATCTTTCTATATTTGTACAATGATATCGTCAATTAAATGTAAGTGAAGGTTTAATTTATAAATAAAAAATACAAGTATATTCATATCAATAATTATAAAGCACTGTGATCAAGGTACGACATTTTCCCGGTTCAAATAAGATTTGTACGATGCATGGTAAATGATATCCGATCCATGGTGAATTCTGAGTCATTTTTTAAAAGGGTTTTTTTATGATATTTTCTCAATTAAAAGCAAATATAGGTGTCCCAAATTTATATTTTATTCACAGACTAAATGTTAAGTTCCATTTTGATAATGTTCCGTCGGTATCGATATCGCTATAACTTGTGGAATTACAACGGCGTCCGATGCATGGTGAATTCACCCTAAATGGTTTGTTCGTTTGTCTGTCCGTGTGTCTGCAGAAACGTTAACCTTGCTCATAACTTTCGAGTAGGTGGAGCTATGGCTTCATATTTCATAGGTCTATTCTTTATGACAAGACCTTTCTTTGGATACAACCAAATTTGACCTCAAGAATGGCATACAGATATCATAGAGGGGGAAATTTCATATTTTTGAGAAAATAAATATATTTTTTTTGGGGGGGGGGGCGTTATTCACACTTCAGGTGCCTGTGATATTACTACATTATCCCTTCACTGAACATTTTCTATAGTAAAAACAAAACATCAATTTGGGATTCTTCTCTCTCTCTCTTTCTCTCTCTCTCTCGCAAATCCAAGGGGGGTGCAATCACGTTACCCCCACTCCGGATCGGCTACTGCTATACGATACCGGTAGGTTCTTAGAAAAGTCATTTACTCTTCATTCTTCACATTAGATTCCACTAGAAACACCCCGCCCCAACTGACCCAAATTAGAAAATAAAAAAAATATAGGCAACTGGAGAAAATCCAGTATTTGTGATGTTTTTCAACACACCCATAAAAACTTTTTTTAAAAAAACTATGGCCATTTATGGGCCAACTTTTCTGACTCGGTCCTATAAAGCCTATTCAAAATATATACTGCACAGCAATATGTTGATGTTTAAATAAATATGGCACGCCAAATTCACAAAAATGAGATAAACCTAGTTTCACAATTGATAAACTAGGTTTATCGACTGTAAACTATAGTTTACAAACCGTAAACTATAGTTAACGATTCGTTAAGTATAGTTAACGATTCGTTAAGTATAGTTTTCATCTGTAAAACTATATTTAACGGTCGTTAACTACAGTTTACGAATGTTAATCTAAGTTTATCTGTCTGAATAAAGCGTTAACAATAGATTTTGTTGATAAACATAGATTCACGTTTGTAAACTATAGTTTACAATCGTAAACTATAGTTAAGAGTTGTTAATCATTGTTTCACAAATCGTTAAACTATATTTATCAGATCGTTAACTATAGTTAACGGTTTGTAAACTATAGTTTACAAATCGTGAAACTGTATTTATCAGATAATCTATGTTTTGCAATCGCAAATGATAGTTTTCGGTGTTAAGTATAGTTTACGGTTGTGAAACATAGATTATCGCGTTAACTATGGTTTACAGATGTGAAATATAGATTAACGTTGTTAACTATAGTTTACAGTCCGTAAACTATAGTTTACAACCGATAAACCTAGTTTATCGATTGTGAAACTATGATTATCTCATTTTTGTGAATTTGGCGTGCCATAAATATACGCTATTAATAAGGACCTTGGAAAAAGATCCTTGTAACATTTTTAAAACAATAGGGCATTCAGGATGACAATGTAATGCACATCTCCATCCGTTAACCTTGAACATAAGAAAACAGGTTAAACCTATCACTTTGTGTTATCCAATAAATAATTAACTTACATTTAATTAAAATTATATATTTTCTGGGTGTAAATAATTAATTACAATTGTTTAGCTTTCAATCACTATAGTAGTGTATGTTCATCCAATGCATACTGAATTCAATCCCACATAGGTTTGCCACTGCTAACAGTTTACTGGTACATGTATATAGCTTATATATGATCTTGTTAACGTTCATACGCACCCTTCAAAGAAGACAAAGGGGGGGGGGGCAGATCCGGGAATCCTTGTACAGGAAAATAGGAGGAAAACGTTATCCTCTTGAAAACAAAACTCCTGGGCTCCAAAAATTTGCCGACAAGAAAGATACCCCAAATGCTATTTTGACGGGGGTGGTTTACACAATTATTTGACAAAAGAAAATAATGATGGAAAGGAAGAAATACCACAGGCACCTGACGTTACTTATTTTTCTCTTAATAAGAATAATATAACCCATACCTAACAGGTTTATTATTAGGTAGGGGTATATTTTTTTTATTAAAAGAAAAACTAGAGGTACTGTGAGCAATGGACTCACTAAGTGATACCCCCCGCCTCCCATATGTGTATAAATGGCAGTGTCCATGTTTTGCTATGAGAAACCCAAAATATGTGTCGGATCAAAAAGTAAAATAGGAGGTGCACAATGGCAATATGTAATAAAGATTCTGTGAAAGTTTCATCAAATTTCATTCAGTGGTATAAGAGGAGTTGCGGATAAGAGATGGGTACCCCAAAGCGTAACAGACGGACGGACGGACGGAATTAACGATTACTATATACCCTCCCGCTTTTCAAGCGGGGGGTATAATAAGTAACGCCAGGTGCCCGTGAGAAATACCTATAAATGTTTGTATTCAGGGAAATAAGGCCATTTATAGTGGGATGGGGGAGGGAGATTACATACAATATACTGCATTGTAACAGTTGATCAGAAATATTACAGATTGATGTATTATGGACAGACAACATAGGAAGAAAAAATAGTTAAGTATACCATAGAACTGCATCCCTACCAATGAAATTTAATCAGAAATTCTTGCATAGTGATGTATTTGAATTGCTTACATCAGTATGTATTAACATATGAAGTTTGACACTAATTTCTTTAAAGTGAGGTCAAGGACAAAAGAAATGCCAAGGTCATAAAATGGTGATGCAGTTGAAAAGCTCTCATCAATTTGTATCAGCATATGAAGTTGTATAATACATGGTTTCTTTAAAACTGACTTTAACACAATTTAATAAAAGTGAGGTCAAGGTTAAATGAAAGGTCAAGGTAAAAAATGTTGATGCAGTTGAATTGCTTGAATCAGTACGGCATATGAAGTTTGATAACACTAGTCTAATTTGAATGGTATCTTAAAAGTTTATAACTGGGCTAAACACTTACTTAAGAAAAAGGAAAGGTCAAGGTCAAAAATGATGTTGCAGTTGAATAGCTCTAATCAGAAAGTATCAACATGTAAAATTTGATAACATCATCTTGAATGGTATGTTTAAAACTCAGCTAAACACTAATTTAAGAAAAGTGAGATCAAAGGAAAGTTCAAGGTAAAAAAAATGTTGATGCAGTTGCATAGCTCTCATCAATATCTATCATCATATAAAGTTTGAAAATATCTTGGATAGTATCTTTGTAACTGAGCTTTAAACTGAGCTAAATGCAAAGTGTGACCAAAGGAGAGAAGGAAGGAAAGACGGAAGGCGGACAAGACAAGCACTACATGCCCCTGCCATATTCATGGCGGGACATAAAAATGATGAGGGAGGTGATTTGTTGTTTTTATTTTATTGTTTTGGCAAAAAAATGGATCAATAAGGCACCCTTGGAAGAGATGAGGGAGGGCCTAAGAACCAAGAAATTAATTTTATATGGCCTTAACAAAATTGACATGTAATTAATGGCTTAACAATTAATAGGAAAAGCATCAGTCAGCATTTAATTCCGTGATGTTGTATTTGCCGACAAGGTCATATTATCTACCATATAACTTTCAAAAGGAAGATTTTAAATGAGACTGTTGAAATCTTGTTACATCAACTTGTTTGTCAACAGCTTGTCTCATTTTAGAAAATGTTCAAAAGTGGAGCATGCTCTTGTTCAGCTAATCAACTTGGAGACATGAACCCTATATGCAGGTGATAAGGATATATTTGGTTACCCTTCAGATTAATTTTAAAAACAGGCATACAATCTATTAACAACAACAATAAAATTTAATCTATTTATTTATGATAAATATATATTTTTTAAATTTATCTTGCAATGACATTGTGCTGATATTTTTATTCCAAGGAAACACATTGTAACTCTGAACACAGTTCAATGTTCCTCAGACCTCTCCAGTAAGCCGCTGTATAATGGTATGAAGAGGTCCAGCTGGTCAGACAGACACACACTCCTGTTTGTTTGAAATGTAGTAATTCCTTGTCATAGGGAGGTGTAGGGGTTTTCGAGCATCAGTGCCGAATTCTAAACTCCTAAAACACAGGTTTAAAATACATGGTATTATCAAAGTATGAAAAAATTTGCATAATAAATTTTAGAAATTGTATTAATTTATTGTCATTGACAGTTACCTTTTGGCTTGGATGCGTTCTCTATTGATGTCATAGTTTAGTAGATGGGGAGAGACAGCTAAGGGGGTATTTGTAGCATCATCTCCACAAGAAAACTAAAAATACAAACATTTTTATGTATTTCAGTACAATAATTATTAGGGATGGGTATCGCCAAAAATTTCGTATCGCTATATATATCACGATTTTTTCCCACAATATCACGATAAAATCATGATATTTTTAAAAGCAGTTTTTACAATGATTTTATATGAAAAGTCATTATTTTTCAAAAAAATTTGCTTGAAAAACAAATTTTTTATTTTCTTGAAATATTTATGTATGTAAAATCAACTATGTTTGGACGGTAAGATGCCGTTCTTTTCACGTTTTACAACATTTTTATACTTTCTGTAATTGTAATTTGAAAAGATTAAACAAATAAATAATTAATTTCTGGACTTTATAATATGTACCGGTATTTAGGTCTCCGTATCACGATACGTATCACGTAACAAAAAATTGCGATATACCGGTATACCGATAAAATCGCACATCCCTAATAATTCTTAAGATGTCTAAAAATCTTTTTTCAGACTGATAAAAGTACTTCTGAAAATGTACATCAATAGCTATTTATAAGGCTAAAGCCAGAATTCATGGTCCATCCCTTCATGGTACATGTACCACTGGTACATTACATATTTATTTCAACAATTCTAAAACACTTTCTCCTGGCTGGTTTGATTTCAGAAAAGCCATCTTCCTTGACAGCCCTATTTATTGACTCATCTGAGCGTTCCACAACGACCACTAGTCTGTCATATTAAATGACTCACCTGAGCGTTCCACAGCGACTGCTGGTCTGTCATGTTGGACAACACGCTGGAACCCTCGACAAACGTAGGAAGATGAAGGAACTCCGACACACGTTTATGACCCTTTAGACAAAGCTTTTTGAGTGTTTTTCTTTTGACAGTTGCTGCTATCTTGCTGTAAACCTCTGTTCTGTCATATGCAATCTGATTCAGTAATGGATGAACAAGAAGCAACCCAGACTCTGCAAACACCTCACCAAACCTAAGAAGATGGCAATTTTAATAAGGAGATGGCAATTCTAATAATTAAATATTACACATAATAATAGTACGTTTAAGTTTCAAAACAGCAATGCACATCATTGTGAAGTATAAGTTAACAGCATAGGATACTGAAATAATTAACCTAAAGCTTACATTTTCCAGATAGATTTGAACAGATGCCTTCTCTCCTGTTGAAGGAAGTCCATGTTGTAGTGCCAGGTATTGGTGCTTTTTGTCAGCTTCTGGTCTATTCTCTTGACGTACTGCTCCATGTCCCGCCTCACATGTTTACTTAGATCCTCTCCTCTCAGTATCTCCTTAACACGAGCTTAATGAAAAAGAGGTTTGTGGGCTATTAGGCTCACATTGTCATGGCTTTCTCTCAAACAAATACATACATGTAGTAATTTTGGTTTCAAATTACCATAAATTCAGTCAAAAGTCATTATGAATGAATTTATGCTTAATTTGAAGTGATTTTTATTCCCTGCAAGTATGTTGCTATTACTTTGTTGTACAATATATAAACATTGACAGTACCTCTAGTATCTTTTACAGATCTAAAGGCAATGTACTGCTCCATCATGTAACGCAGCCTCTTTCTGGGTATGTCCAATGATCTCTCTAGTAAAGACAGCACTGCCTGCAGATAAATATATATTCAATATATGTTTTAATATTGATCAAATCAATTGGTACAAAATTTCTCTGCATACAGTTTACTATAGGTAACATCATATGGATGCGGCCCTATGCCATAAGCTAGTTTTGTGTTCTGTAAAAACAGAGGACTTGAATTAAGAGACCCTTACATAATACAGATTTTTTGATATCTTGTTCTTTTCATAAGCCTCCTCTAACATCCTAATATTCTTCTTCTGGTCCTTGGTGCTTATCTCTAGTTCTTTATCCCGGAGGTTCATTCTCTGTAAACAACAAAAATAACATTTATCACAATGTACATAAAATTCACATTGTTTTCCAAAGATCTTACAAAAACTGAATACCGTAGACGTACTTTTTTCTACAGGGTCATAATTCTGCAGAATCTCTACTTCCCTTTAATCCACAGGCAGAAAATTACGCAGATTTCATAGATTCTCACTATATGTCTTACATGTATATTGTGTACAATTAGACAAATTTCTGCAGAGAATTTGTGACCGCGTAATTAATACCATGCGGAAAAAAAGTTATGTCTAAAGTACCTATTTGTTTATATTCCCTGATTCCCACATGTTTACTGGTACTTACATTCCTGAGTTCCATTTTGATCTGGGACACAATAAGATTCTCCTGCTCTTTAGCTTTCTCATCGACCGCTTCCTGGAGGTCTGTTTGTCTGTATAAGTATAGGAGTATACATATTATCATCTCTCAGCGATATTTCGTGAAATGTTTTACATACATAATCTCAGCTGATTACTTTGAATATCTTAAAGACATTTAACTTGCTGATAGAAATATAATAACAATTTTTTATTACTTCCTCAAATCTAATATGACCTTATGCATTATATAATGCTGCTCTTGGATCTATGATTACACTTGGATAAAACATTGAAACAAATGTTAAAAATTTTGTACAACACATAAATAATAAAACAAGTGATGTGCTACTCAGGACAAAAAGGTTAATGACTTGTGATTTTAAGAATTTGCTGACTACATTAGTTTTAGAAAGATTTTAAATAGATTTAGAGTTAAAAGGAACATAATTCATGCAAAACACACACTATCTATAACAAGCATACAAGCAACAAGTTAGCAGTGCAGTGCAGTGTTCTACTTACTTCTTCCAAGACTAAAAAAATTTACATTAAACACTGTAATTAAACTTCAAATTTAGTGACACAATAAAAAGAACAAGCTTTAATTTCTTTCATTATAGGTCTCTAATATCCCTAAAATTATGTGTAATATATTGAAATCTATTTAATTCACTATTACAATTTTTTAAATAGATATTAATTTCTTTCATTATAGGTCTCTAATATCCCTAAAATTATGCGTAATATATTGAAATCTATTTAATTCACTATTACAATTTTTTAAATAGATATGTACTCAGTTTTCCTATAAATATGATAAATGTGAATTGATTTCTCAATTTTTTTGCCCTTTCACTTTAGATAAAAATATTGATATGAGTCACGTTCACTGCAGAGATGGCTGAGAAAGAAGGATAACTCTACACAGTACATGTATATTGTCTCAATTTAATAGTTAAAAACAGCTAGCCGGCTTTATATTACACAGGTTTGTGTACAATGACAATTGACAGTATAAAATATGCTATGAAATGTTAATACATGTACTAAGAGATGTTCTGAGGCATCAATATCTCTGAAGATACCAAATTGATTTATCCAATTTTTTTTTTGAACTATGGTTGTTTTAAAAGGAGGGAGGTGATGAAGTTCTAAATTTCTCAATTAAAAGTATGTATACATCTTTAAACATAAAAAAAATATGCATATGCAAACAAAATTATATTTTCAATTGAGAAACAAACTTTAATTCAACCTTCAATTTCAGAGGTACACCTTTGATGAAACACAGTGAGCTGAGTGAATTTGAGGTTTACTTACAAGAGAGTCATATCTTTATTCAGATTGTTGTACATCTTCCACACTCGCCGGTATCTGTCCAACAGAGCCAGATATTTTCTATCCTACAACAAAGGTATTTAAAAGTATTAATGAACTGAAATAAGACACGAAAAAAGCTGTTCTTCACTGTCAGTTATAATTCTCTTTTTTTTCTTTTGGTCATTATTCTAGTTCACAGGCATCATCAACCAAGTTCAAAAGGCAACATACAAACAACTACAAATTTCATAAGCCATCATTCTTAACTTTATATTTCCTTGAACTTTTCATAAATTTATTTTAATTATTTGTACAGCATAATAGTGTGAAATACTCTTTGGACTTACTAGTATGATATAAATTTTAAGATATCTACCGGTACATATAGAATTAACAGAGTTTTGTCCCTTTGTAAATTCCAAAATATTTTTAGTCTCTTATCATTTTAACACTGGATCTGAAGTAGTTGAGTAACTAATATAAACTTCTTGTCTATATTTAAGTTATATGAAGATTTTGAGTAACTTACATGGACTTCTTGTCTCTCTGTAAGTTCTTCAAACTTAATCAGCTTTTCTTTGGCCATTTTGAGTCGCATCGCCAACTTCTTTGTCTCTGTTTTTGAAAAATCAATTTGCCTCATAGTTTTCTGTAAATATTAAGATTTTTATTCAGTTCATTGATAAAAATTTTCATATATAGTAAAACAAAACATACTTTACAATACAAAGCTTTTAACAATATTAAATCAATCAACTGATCCTCAACATACATTTAAAAGATCCATAGTGTAATATACAGATAAAAAGTATTTTAATCAGTAAGAAATTCATAAATATCACACATCCCTTCCTGGTGATGCTTTTGTTCTGTACTGTACCTTGGCCTCCTCCATCCTTGCCTTGTTTTCTGTCCGCCGCGCGGCGACTACTTCCTTTGTGGTAGACAGGGTGATAGATCCCTTAATCATCATCCGCATAGTCAGGAAGGCATTGGCGATTATAACTTCTAATTTGTGCATAACTGAAAAAATAAAATAAATATGTATACTAAATATAAATATATTATCCTTGCATAAAACATTTTACTATCTTTTTCTTTTTAATAGAATAAAAAAACTTTACAGATTTAAGGTCATAATCCGTTGCATCTTTTCATGTAAGAAAAAAAACTCATATCTTTTATTCTGTATTTTAAAACATCAAGTAAAATATTGTTGAATATTAGACATACATTCTACAACACTTCCAACAAGTAAGGCCAGTAGTTCCTTTGGATCTGGAGCTAACTGCATAAAAAAAGAAGGCGACAGTTATTAGCTTAATAAAATTACATAATCCTATGTAGGTAATGTTGCTATATTTTTTTGAACAAATACATAATAAAGGTTCCAATTAATGGATAAAGCATTAAAAATCTACTAATAAATCTCAATTGCTTGGATGATTTTGCAAATGAAATTGTTGCATGGAAAAGTATCAATTATTGATAATGAGTAAGCTTGATGGTTGATAGTTAACTAACAAAGAATTAATCATCAATCCTACTCATTACAGCAAAACTCGTTTAGTACAAACACGCATATTGCGAATTTACGGATATAGCGAAGTCATCTTGGATCCCCAGCTATATAAATTTAATTGCTTTCTTATACGGTTGTAACGAATTACGGATATAGCGAAGTAATTTCACAGGTCCCAGTGACTCGGTTATAACCAAGTTTTACTGTATCAATAATTCAACATGTCTCACTTCAAGACATTCTCTTACACCCCTTTTTATTCTTTACCCTGCCTGGTTCTCACCTTGTCTGGTATGAGAGAGCCCAGAGCCTGCATTGCCCGTGAGATGTCCTTTAGGCTCTCTTTTTCTACTATGTTACTGACGTGATCTCGGAAGTGCATGATGGCCCGGAGTACTCGGACTACGTCCTTCTGGAGAGCAAACATCTGCTCCTTGTGTGTGTTCTCTACTTTCTTCACCATTGCTGCATTTCTGTACATTTATAAAGGAGGCAACTTAGGAAATACTTATGTATCCATACAGTCAAACTTGTACATGTATTTCTAGTCTTTTGTGTTTTAATAAAAAAAATATTCACATTACTCTGATAGCAGTTCCTAGTGCATTAAAATGTAATTGATTTTTTTTTTTTTTATAATATCTTTACATTTTTTAAATAAGGAATCTTTATTTAATTCTAATTGTGAATTTAATAGTTGAGAATATGCACCAGAACAGCAGAAACAGTTCTGCTATAAAGCAAATTTTCCAATTGTTCATACATGTACATGTACCATATAAAATTCATTTCTTGTCTTTGCCGAATTTTGGTTCAGTTGAATACCTAATTACCTCAGCCTCTCTTTGACAAGGTGACCTTTGATCTTCTCCAGCTCAGCATTAAAGTCTCGCTTCATTCCAGCCAGAAGAGTTTTGTAATATGTGCTGTCTCTATCCCCAGTCTCTACTATCTGAATGATAAATATGCATCTCATTATTCAAAATAGAAAAAATAGCAATAAAACCACTTCTTGTTCTGGAATTTCATCAATGTTAAGCACAGAAACATAGTACTCTGTAGGAATTAAAATGAATTTTAAGCATGAGTAACAAACTGTCTTACCTGGACCTCTGGTGCGGGGTCTTGCTGGGGTTGTTCTATAGCCACTGTTAGTTCTGCCTCTTCTGCTCTACTAATGGCATCCTCCAGATCTAACCTTAACTGTCGAACTCTCTCTGTAAATATAAATGGAAAGTTATTAAGGTCTTCCGTCTTCAGCGGAAGACCTTCTTGTTATTCTTAGGTTTCTTTTTCACTATTTTTATTATTTTTATTGTTTTTTTTCTTACCAATTTTGTGTACATGATTTCTCAGAAACGGCTCGCTCGATTTTCATGAAACTTTCAGGACTGATAAAGCATCAAACAAAGCTGATACATAATTTTTTGTTTTGATGACGTCACTTCCGGTTTAGAGATTTTTGCGATTTAGTGATTTTCAGGGGGTCAGTTTGTCCGCGAGTTTTCTCAAAAACGGCTTAAGATAGAAACTTGAGTTTTTTTTAGAAATGATAGAGCAATGTCTGTAGATGTGACATACGCATTTCATTTTTACCGGAAGTGCTGCACGCCGACGCTCCCTATGGTCCAAAAATGGGCATGTCGAGAATTTTAAAATTTCTTACACCTTTTCTTCGATATCTTTTCACATACAAATATTTTGTTAAGACATATAGAACAAAAGAAGTGTAGAATTACATGATCTTTCAAATGATATCTCGTAAGAAGGGCTGGCCCCTAAAATAAAGGGCCTAGAGGGGCCAAAAGTTTTTCATTTATATCTCAAAAAGTATTGAGAATTTGTTATACGTCTAAAAAGCAAAGTTGTTCAAAATGTCAAGCTTAATCTGCTGAAGTCGTCAAAATGCGTCCGGCGACGTCACTTCCGGTCATACCGGAAGTCGTCAGAATATGCATATTTTTGCCGTTCTTGACATATTTTTGGGTAACATATGTATCTGGAAGCATAAAACTTCATTTCCTGTCCGTTGACATCACTTCCGGTTTGACCGGAAGTGACCGGACGTAGCCAAAAATAGCTTATTTTTGAAGGTTTAAATACAAAATCAAAATTATAAAGTCAATGGAGACCACTTAGCCCATTTGCTTTCATTTGTTGACGTCACTTCCGGTCAAAACAGGACGGAAGACCTACTCGTTGCTTTGCAACGAGCTTTGCTCTAGTTCTACTTATTTTTATGTTTAACTACGAGGGCCATTCAAAAATTACACAGACTGTGCTATCATTTACTTTTACAGACATCATATAGTTATGAAATTTCACAGAAATATGTGTCTTAAAGATTCCAATAAATTTTGGGCAAAATTTCTGTTTTTTATAAAAACTCTACTAAAATTATCAGTATTGTTTAAATTGCTGATAGAGAGGTATGGAGCACAACAAAAATTTAAAGCAAAAGCAATTGGAATCCAAAATTTAACTCATTATTTTCTATAATTTTTTAATGATATTTTTTTTGACAATTTTCTCAAATGTATCTTTTAATTGTTCTTTTATTATGTATTTAGATTTTTATATTTTGATATTTGATGTACTAACAGAAATATGGTGATTTTTCTCTGATGCGATTCCTGTGAAAATGACTGAAAATGATGTCTTCCGAATTGACGGCGCACCACACTTTTGTTAAAATATGTATAATGCTCGCATAGATCAAAAATATGCATAATAAAACATGTAGTAAATTAGGGTATTCATGACATTCGTCCACAAATAGCAAATTGAAAATTTAGACCATTAGACCTCTGTAAAAAGGCTATACGGGAGGACGGGAAGAAGATTATCGACAAAAACTTTATCCAGACTGTAAAGAACGTGATTGAGAGTCACCAATATCAAACTATATCTCATAAATACCTGCAGTTTTTGGTTTTAAAACAGAAAGGAATATTCTTTACTTGTTTAATAGATTTTAAGCTTGACAAGAAATGGTGTTTGGATGTTGAGTTAGATAAGGTAACTCAAACTGTACAGGTAATCTTGGGAAAATGTTAAGAAAATGAAAGCTCAATCACATTTTTTTTATAATGCCTGTGACGTCTAATATTTTGCTGCTCTGTGACTTAATGATATGTCTGGAAAAATCACTCAAAATTGATACCAATTTACAACCTTTTGATATGAAATTTTTATGACCATATAGCAAAGATTCTTTTATATTATATGTGACATTTTGCCCGATTATGTCGTCAAAATTCTGTGCAACAAGTCCGCATAATTTTTGAATGGCTCTCGTATTATGGGAGGTACTTGTGTACATGAAACATGTACTACTTTCCTAGTATACAAATAAGACTTAATGAACCTTATGGTGATGTAAATTAAAAGACTTTGCCCGTTATGCAAATTATCCCACGATTCCAACTATAATTGTTGATACCCTGGCATACGCTACTAACTAGACAGTGATTCCTTAATAAATTCTTATCTATTCTCACAGATAAATTAATATGCTTAAAATATAGTTCAGACATTAGCATCCCTCTCATTCAAAAGTGCGTAAAAGTTTTATACTGTAAATGAATTTTTATTCATGGGCAAAATATATCCATTAGTCTTGTTACTTTCTTTTACTCATGAATATTTCTTATTGCTCATTCAGTCATTAAGGTCTTCCGTTTCCAACGGAAGACCTTCTACTGATTCTGTTGGTAAAGATTATTATTCTTTTTTTTTCTTCTACCTCCTAGACTGCAATTTTGAGGCCTCATATCTCACTCATTTCTCAACGGATTTTGCTCAAATTTTCAGAGATTATAGACGTTAATAAACTCTATCAGAATGCTGTCTAAAATATCAAAAAGTCACTTCCAGTTTTAAGTTATTTCCCTTTAAACAAAAATTTATAGGCTTTCGTTTCCAGACAAAGGCTCAGATACGGCTAAAGCTGGAGCAGAAATTCTACTGATTTTAGATAATAGAGGGATTGAAGTTGTGCACATCAGTTTTTGTTTTTCTATTTCTCTATTCAAAATGGCACTATATAGGGGTAAAAAATTAGAACGCTTTCAAGAACCAAAAATTACTCATATTTTGCTTTTTATCTTTTAAACTAAAAATATTTTGTTAAAGTATATAGAACATAATTTTTGCAGAATTAGAAGATCTTTCAAATGATATGTCGGAAAAAGGGCTGGCCCCTAAAATTAGGGGTCTAGAGGGGCCGAAAGTTTTTCCATTATATCTCAAAAAGTAGTGAGAATTTGTAATACCTTAAAGAAGCAAAGTTGTTCAAAATGTCAAGCTTAATCTATTCAAAACGTCAAAATACGTCCGGCGTTGTCACTTCCGGCCAAACCGGAAGTAGTCGGGAAACCCGTATTTTTGCTTGACAAGTTTTTGGGTAACATCCGTCACTGGGAGCATAAAATTCAATTTTACGTCCGTCGTCGTCACTTCCGGTCAAACCGGAAGTGGGAAAAATGGCTTATTTTTGCATTAGTTAACATAGATTTGGAGGATTTAAACAGTTTTTGGTTGTATTTAGTCATTTTTTTAAATCAAAATGAAAGTTACTTCCGGTCAAACAGGACGGAAGACCTACTCGTTGCTTTGCAACGAGCTTTGCTCTAGTTAACATAAATCTTTGTGGGTAAGTTTTACTCTGACAAATTACAAATAAAAGTTGTCTCAAATTATAGTTGGTTTACAGTAATCCTCAACTTTTCAACTTTGGAAAAAACAAAGACTGTAAATCTGGAAAGCATGTCACTGCAACCTAGTATATAGTTTACCTTTCTCTATTCTCAGTAGTCTTTCAAGGCTTCTTATTTCATCTTTCATCTTTTGAAGCTTTGCCTGTAAAATAATCATTGTATCATATGTACTGGTACTGAAAAACTTGGAGGTACAAATACAGATGTTTAGATTTATTGCAATACTTGCTCGAAAGTACACACTTTGACTGATAATGTGATGCGTTGAGTGACAACACTGATGATCGAATCTGACTGAAATACAATTGAATCTTACTGATCTTCAATTGCGAAATCCAACAAAGAATCTGATTGGCCTTTCTTTTTTATAGGCTCGACCACTTTCTCAAATGTAAAGCCGAAGATATGGAATAGGTAGAACAGCTGTAGAAAACGGGCAAAAAAGTGGTACTTATTGCACTAAGTATGTAGTAGACCACAAAATATCTAAAAAAATTATTGTGAGTTTGGGTAATCTGTATAATGATCTTCAAATAAGATATGTTCCACAACTAGCAGCAGTTGACTGAATACATGTCATTTTCATATCAGATGCATGTTCCCAGGGCACATGAACACAGCCGTTTCTCTCGTTTTTTTCTTCAGTACATCAATAAAATTAAACATACTTAGATATGGTAAATGTTGTTATACATGTATCATTTATTTTTAACGTGAATTTTAAGTGATATTTCTTATTTTTAATGAATAATATTCGCCGTAACAGTAAAGATTGCACTGCCTGAAAAAAAGCACAAGGATTCAGTTAGATTTTTCTGGTTAAATGTTTATTGCCATGACGACGGTTGAAATGGGTATGTAGTAGCACACTTGCATTTAAATCATATGGTATTTTTGACAGTCGTGACAATAAAACAGTAAACTTTTGAATAAATCCGATGTTTTTCATGTTTTACCACCTATGAATTTATATTTTTTACACTGAATAACAAGTGGTCTGTTATCAGCTGGATAATCGCATGATTTCCAGTATTACCCCCATTTTAAATTTGCTTGTATTTGCAATGAAATAGCTCACTTGTGACTAACACATGGAGAACAAAAGATTTTTAATGCACTGAAAAGTTGCATAGAACAAACACCTATAAAATGTTAAATGCCATAAATAGGAAATCGGCAGAAATACATGTAGGATAAAATAAAATGAAATACTGTGCGCCATGGAATGATATTCATGTGCTGTCTGCGTAAGGAATAAATCACATGCTAAACATTATTTTATATTTTTTTTGCTTTTTGTGTTTTTTTCTTCAGGAAGTCAACAACGCTTTCCGACAATCAAACATGGCTATTCGATAGGCCGTTGGACGCTCTCCAACTTATACAGGCAAAGGATACCGCACAAGAGTTGGCGGGTCCTAATCAACCAATTAAAAAGCTTGTTTTATAAAATGAAATCCGTGATTCAAATCGTTCAATTGTCAAATCCAACAGAGTCATCACTCAAGGCAACGCTATTTGGCTGAAGTGTGATACTTTCAAGCAAGATTTGCGATAATGCAACTATGTTTAAGATATATAAAGAATATACATGTAAGAGTTTAACTTGTAAAATTTTGTTAGGTACCTTTTGGTCTTCAAGTTCCTTTTCCGTCTCATTCAGTTTTAATTGTGTTGAAGAATCTATCACTTTTATGATTTCTAAGTAAAACACAAACATAGTTAATTTTTTTTTTTTGCATATCAGGATAGTCATAATAGAGCACCTGTACCATTGTCTTTATTTCTTTATTTACTGCTTATGACATATCAAATAAACTACAGTTGAATTTACATTAAAATGAAATTACTGCCATTAAATCACAAGACTAATTTCAAGATCAGATTACTACAGATTACATAAATTTATTCCAAGTTTATAAATTGAAACTTTAAACTGAGGAAAATGCTTTCTTTTTTAAACATATAAAGTCCTCTCTGTATAAAATCATGTTTTACCTGGTGGGGGAGGGGAGGGAGGGGGAGGGGGTGTGCCTGCCCTCACTTTCTCCACCACCTTGGGTTTTTTGGCCAGTTCCTCTTGTAGGTCTTTGATCTGAGCATCCTGTTTCTGACATTTCTGTGATATCTTGGCATTATTCTCCTCTGCTTTGGCCTGCAAAAGGAAAGAAAGATAATCACTTGAAAAAAATACTCCAAATGGAAGACAGAGAGAAATAGAGAAAGGGGCACCTGCATCTTTTATAAGATTCATTACAAGCTTGAATATTCAAAGTTTACCAGCAGATGTTTCTTTTCATCCAGTTCTGTGGTTATCTTTCTGACGTTTTTCTTCAGCTCTTCCAATTCTTTGCCTTTTCCTTCCACATCAGTCTTTGCATTTTGTAGTTTCTATAAAACAAAGACACAATCAAGAGGACATCCTAGTGAATGGACACCTGATTCCCATAAAATTGATCACACACCAGATGGGGATGCTTACATATCAATGTTGCTAACAGCATAAACATTATGCTGTGAATGGGTATAAAATTTTACCAAATGCATCAGGCATAAGTAATTTTTAAAAAAATTTAATAATAAATCTTGAGATCATGATGCAAAAAAAAGTACAACATACCATTACTTTTCAACCTATGAAACAGTTTAAATGTTTCAAAGAAAATAGACAGTGCTACATGCAGTGGGTAACCATTAGAACAAATGATGACCAGTTTTACAATAAAACAATAAATGTCAAAAGTGGATAAATATCCCACAATTCATTTTTCAGAAAAAGTACCAAGTCACTAAATGTTATGATTTATCAATCATAAGGTGCTCACAATATGTTTATTGACAGCCAGAATCTAATTGCTCATTGTATTTTTTGAGGAATCGTTATTATAAATTACCGTTTTTGCATCCTCTGCTGCTTTTCTTTTTTCTTTCAACTCAGTGTTACGTTTCTTCATACCAGAAGAGAGTTCCTTAAACTGTGATTGACCTTTTTTAAAAACTGCAACAAAAAGTTTCAAAAATGAGGAATTAAATACAAATACAAATATTTATTGGCACAAACACAATTACAATAATTGGCAAAGGCACATCATCAATTGTTCATTATATTTAAACAATAATCTGGTATAGAATGTAAGGCTATATATAATCATAGCTAAATTGTACATCTTTTGTAAAATAATTATGTTAAGCAGTCATTTCTAGATGTAATACATTTTTTAATAAATGAGTTTGTTATTTTCAGTACTTCTGGACAATGGCTATTAAAGCAAAGTTTAACTTTTTGAGTATTAGACATATTTAATATT
>PRKT01000093.1:566651-616210 GCA_003671525.1 Saccostrea glomerata | reverse complement strand
AAAAAAAAAAAAAAAAAAAAAAATTTTTAATTTAATTGTAACTCTGCTGTTTTATAAAATAATATCTGTTCTATATACTCCCAATTCATCAGAAATAAATGCCAGCTACCGTTATGTAAAACACACCAAAAATGGTCACTCTGAAATCAGAAAAGCTTACCTAAAACATTGTTTTATGTGAGGCTAGAGATTCTTTGATCGATATCTTTTGTTGAAACATAAAATGTGACACTGACTATTTTTGTAGGTAGGTGACACTGACTATTTTTGTAGGTGGGTGACACTGACTATTTTTGTAGGTAGGTGACATTACTGACTATTTTTGTAGGTAGCATTCTTGGTCCACTTCATGGCATCATCAAACGTAGTCATGACCATCTTGACAGCCGAGTCCCACTTATTCTGGTCAGACAGGAGAAGTCTCTCTATAGGAACAAAATAACAGAAATTTATCTCTCAATTAGCTGAACCAATAAATTGGTTTTTTTTATTCATACTATCATAATTTCCTAAATGTTAGTTTCAACCACAACGGAAAAAGTCTTCAAATTATTTTGTTCTGATTTAATCCTTTTTGTTTTAATTGTAGTCCGAAAAATCAGTAGCCAAGAAAATGTCAGATTTTTTGGACTATTTGAATTGAAGTTGTCACTGTGAGACTGAACTATTTTACCATCAATAACATCAATACGCTCAATGACAACTTTACCATCAAAGACAACATTACCATCAATGACAACTTTACTCCATCATTGACAACTTTACTGTCAATGACAACTTAACCAGTAATCACTGACAACATTACTGTCAAAGACAACCTACCCCAATCAGTGACAACATTACCGTCAATGATAACTTTACCATCAATGGCAAATCAATTATCGATTAAAACTCAATTAACACTGAAAACTTTACCATCAATGACCACTGTTTTCTCATTGTCTTTGGCCTGACCCACTTTATTGATTTCCTTTTGTTCCATAATGATAGCATGTGTTGTCGCTAAGAGGCTATTTCCAAGATCCATCACTTTCTCACTCAAGCTTCCATATCTATGAATAGCTGTCCTGAATTCAAAGGTTTTAAAATAATTATATTTCACAACTTCTCCTTGAAGATTGAGTAGCTCCCCTTTACAATGTTAACACAGATATTTAATATCTATATTAAATGTATAATTGAAAAAAACTTAATTATTACACAAAACAAAGAGAATTCTTTACAGATTTGATTAAGGTTTTGATAATGTACATGTACCTGTTAGTGCCTTATACCTATAAGACATGACTATGTCTAATACCTACATGACATGGCTATGTATTTCTTGGAAATGTCTGCTCATCTGAAATAATTCCTCCTCACTTGGCAGCTCACTAAGCTAAAATGACAATTAATTTCTATCATATTTAGTTGGAACTTTCTGGAAAAAAAAAATAAATCAGTTGAGTCAAGTTAATTGGTCTTTGTTGCAAGTCAGGTCACCAGGAGATGACCCTTAAAAGAGTTTCTTCAGACCCTTGTGTAACCTGTCATCTATGTAAGCAGATCGAAGGATCATCTGATTTTAATTGGATTGCAGAACTTTAGAATTGTTCAATTATACTTCTAAATTTCAAACTTTTTTCAAATCAAAAATCTCTCCCTCAGTTAATTATCATATACCTGGTAGCTACATTTGTACATGAGTATTGCTGGTAAGATAGACTAGAACTTTACCAGGTCAGTACTATTGAGCCAGTGGTTGACTTCTGTCAGGAGAGCGTACCGCTCCTCGGTAGTTCCTCTGTAGGACTCTACCCTCTGCATCACCGCTCGCTCTTTGTACATCTGTAACCATGATGATAGAATAAATTATACAGAGACAGTGCATACTGCAAGTATATGTAAAACGCTGTAATAGACTGCATCAGATAATGACCAAAATGTCTACTAATTTAATGTAAAAAATACATGTATATAAAACAACAAAATACTGTAAACCAACTTTTATTTGCAATGAATTTATTTCGCAATTCACTGGGGGTAAAGTAGTTCGCAATTATTAATTTTCAAGACCAAGCCTTTTTTATTGATCTCTTCTTAATGAACAAAGAGACTTTATGGATTGGTTATTGCGAGAAATATGAAACAATGACGAGGTTTTACGTAAAACTCACGAAAATTTCATGCTCACTATTAAAAGATTGTTTCAAAACTAAACAATAAAATGTTTTTGTTTGTTAGTACTTGAATTAATGTTGCAACTTAAATGCAGAAAAAATCACATAATCAGCATGAGCAGATTTTGATGAATTTTTTTGTGCAGCAGCAGCGACTTAAATTCCTGTAAGATAACACCTACTTGATCAGAGATGGTTTTACAGAAATGACAAAGACAGTCACCTTACATGAACTCATTTATTAAAATCTTGAAATAGAAATACTTTTCAAAATACTTCTTATATTTCCAAGTCTATGTAAAAATGGATTAACACTATCTGTTGTTTGTTGCACTTTTAACTCTGCATTTTTATAGTACATGGAAACTTGTCTAATCCGATCATTGAATTTTGTGTTGGAATAGACAGTAAATTGATAAGATGGGAATAAAAAGGCTTGGAATTCACGGTGAAATGGATTGCAAAAGTGTCACATTAAACAGTTTTCACCTATTAATAACAATATACTCCCACATTTATGTTGAAATATTTTTAAATTTGTTATAATGCTGTATATCAAATAAAAAAGTAGTAAACATGATGCAAATATTTATCAAGGTAAATTTCATCTGTAGGTAGTATATCTCTCTGTACTTATTTTTAAAAATAATTATTTGGTCACTTTTAAAATTTCAATGTCTGAGTTTAAAGCTGCAATTTGCATTTCTCTGCATATTAGCTCGGAGTTTCTTGATTCTTTATCTCAAATCAAAATAATGATACCAAAATTAACCAGGTCATAAAAAAGGGGGGTGGGGGACACTTTTAAAATGAAGAAAAATTATTCAATGAAGATGAAAATAAATAGGTACAATTCTTTTAGGTGAATAATCAGTGTACAAAGTTTCAGACAAATCCATGCAGTTATCTCCAAGAATATGTCTAGATAAAATCATGTCTAAGTCTACAGATGGATAGACAGACAGACATACTGATAACAATATATCTCTATCCTTAACCTTTGTTTGCTGGGTGTAAAATTAACCTCCATCTTTGTCTCAAAAATCTTACACAAATATGTCATATCAGATACATGTATCAATTAATAAGCAAGCCAAAGAATGAACCAGAATGCAGTCAATATCATACACTTATGTTTAATTATAGTCATGTGAAATATTCTCACCTTTTCTCGTCTCTGCTTCATAATTTCCAAACTGTTGATTGGTGGTAATTTGGTGGCCTTCAACATAAAATAATTTTCAGCAAGGGAAAAATACAGTAAGAATTATCAAGTATTTGAATCACTCAAAATGTGTCTGTCAGATTACATAACATTTTTGCCTGCTTTCCTTACAATGCATAAGATGATGTAATGAGCAAATGACTCCATAAAAGTGTTCATTTTATATTTCATCAAATTTCAAATATCTATAAATCATGACGTAATTTTCCATCTAATCAATGCATTATGACGTCATAAAATGCGTCATTTTCCTCAAATCGTGTAAATTCCTTTGAAAATGACCTAAAGTTGAAGCATTTTTTCTATATTTCATATAGAGAACAATCTCTGATCCAAAATATGCAAATACATAACGAAAGCTCTGTTTCCGAAGATCAAAAAAACATGTTTTATTTTTTGGATCGTGGGTTGTGCTCATATTTTAATTCTTTGGTGAAGGTAGTCAAATACGCATGTTTTCTGCAAATCTCAAGAACATTGCAATTTCTCAAACCTGTTTTTCAAAATCTGGATTCTCAAAAAGAAATTTTGTAATAGGAAATGAAAGCACCAAGTGTCTACTTTATTTTGATATATGAAATGGGAAAGAGGGCGATAGTTAATTAATTGATATAAGTACAGGGCCATTTTATGCATAAGATGGCTCTTGCTCTTTCTATCTATTCCAGTAAATTACTTACTTCAGCTAAATCTTCTCCATCTTCATACATATCCACACAATATAAAACCTATAAAACAAGTAGGATTAAATCACACATTAACTCTCTTTTCTTCCTGGAAAAATTACTTTTTTTACAAAAACTTATAAGCTTTTTTTAAACTTCTAACTAATACTTGTACATGTTCTTTCTCATGAATCTTAACGTCAGTCCCCAGTGTCCAATATAAATTGTCTTTATAATAAATTGTTCTCAAACTTTTATAATCACTTTGTATTATATAAACATAGAAAAGAGATGTGTCATGTATCAAAATTTCATTGTTTTGTAGGCTTTCCTGACACATTTTACTGACTAATAAATTCCTACCTCTTTCACTCTATCCTTGATGGAGACCAGTTCATCCTGTATATCTTTTCGTAGACGAGAATTTTTCCCAGCATCAATATCCTCCACAATTTGACACACGTCCTGAGAAGCACTGAGAAGTGCAGAGTCAGGGCTTTGAGCAATGCTCATCTCCAAACCTACATAGAGATAAAGATTCAAGAACTTGATGACTTCTGCAGCTGCACATACAATAATTTTATTAAAAAAAAAAATTTTTTGTAGAGGGTGATATTTTAAGGTATATCCACCCTCACAATTATATGGATTCAAAGTTGAAAAACAGCATTTATTTTCATTAAAAACAGTTTAAATTAATTAATAACTGCCAGAAATGTAAATGTTGCCATATTTTTAAGATGTAAGACATAAATAAACAGATGCATATTTTTTGCTTTAAAAACTTGCACATTTTTAAAAGTTAAATGTATTAAAAAATTATGTAAAACCTGCTTAAAATTCATAACTCTAATACTGAAAGTTCCAAAACATTTGTTACTTTTAATATAAATATGATTGAATTATGACTTATGAGGAAAACATTCTACTTGAGAAGTACAATAAAGAAATTTCCTATACAAGGAGGAGTTATTGCCCTTAGGAACATTTTTTTAAAGATTGAATATTTGATAATATAAACATGATAAATGATATATTCAATTTTTGAAATTATTTTACTAAACAATAATTTCATTACACCTGTTTAAATCATTCTTTCAAATGATATGTTCATTATGGATAAGAAATTAAATTAACGTTTTTTGCAAAAACCTATGGCATCACACAAGGTGATAGTACCTTTATAGTAATAATACCAATTTTTTGCATAAGAAAAGCATTGTTTTGAATTAAAATACCAAAAGATGCTTAAATAGTATGATTCTGCACTGGGATTAAGGAATGTGAGTAACAGATTTGATGATAACAATGTATTTTTAACTTACAATGTACTCTCTGATTGGCTAATTCTTGCAGGAGCTGTTCTAAATCTATCATGGTAGGTGGCTTCTTGACAAGTTTTTCACTTGACGTCCTTTCAGGTACCTAGATTGTGATAGGTTCAGTTCAATTTTCATTTCAATTTAATGATACCCTACATGCAAGTACCTACATGAATTTGAATCTCCCAAAAAGTAATAAATTAATGAATTAATGTCACTTGCAAGCACTAGAACACTGTAAATTTTATTAATTTAAAATTCCTTTAAAAAGGCATTTATTCTTTCAGTGATGCTAAAAGTTCATTGCTAGCTGATTAGAACTTTTATAATACTCTCTAGATATTTTCAAAGAAATTTTATTAAGGACATTGCCAAGCAATGTCTGAAAAACTATCTTTAAATTCACAATAGTGAGTGTTGATCTTCGGCTTAAAAGTGTAACCTTGTTCAAGTCTGGGGAGAATGCCTCTTTCCTCGCGTGGTCGGTGACAATCCCCCCTCTCCTCTTGGACTGTCCCATTCTCTCCGGTGAGGGTGAGCTGTTCTCATCAGAATCGCCCTGCCTCCGTTTCCGCTGGCCCTGCCTGGGTTCCGGTGATGTATCATCTGGACTGAGCCGTTTTGCCTTGCTTCCGGTTAACTGGTCTGTGATGGACACCAGTTTTGAAAACCGTACTTTTCTTTTTTCTGTCATATTGGTAAGAGTGCCCCTAAGGTTTTTCTGGAATAAACTTAATGATTAATATATTTGACATTTAGTTTTGAAATATTTACTGTTGTATTAGAGTATGTGACTATGTGTTACAGGTTTTCCTAGGCCGACAACTGTATCCTTACCCTTCATTACATGATGATTTATTGGATTATGCATGTTTCACTATAGCCACTTAATTAAACTATAACTTACTTTTAACATACCGGTATTACTTTTGTACATTTGTAATATGCATACTTTCAATTTTTAAACATCTGCAAATAATTTATATATTAAAAATAATTATTAACAAATCAATGCTGTATTGCAGATTAGCATTTCTATACATGTACCAAGGTATCTTAAAACAATTGAAGATTCACAAAAGCCTGAATAACAACTTTATCTGCTGCAGTGAACATTTTCTGCTGTACAATATATGGCTCTTAAAATTCAGAAGGTTGTAAAAAAAAAAATCAAGAAAAAAATTGGAAAATGTTTAGAAAATTTGAACAAAATTTAGATTTTAGGTTTTCATTTTCCTTTGCATCTCTTTCTAATAGTAATACATTATTGGCCTAAGTTATCAAAATATTCATATATATTTCTATCTATTATTAAACAAATACTTCTATCTTTACTTTATTATTGAGGTGAAGCTTATCTGTCGATGAAAAATTTATGATCAAATAATTTGAAAACACCAGTTGACTGATAAGAGGTAAAGTAAATACATATTAAATATCAAAGTAGGAATTTCAATAATAATCTGGATTTTAAATAAATAAAAGTGTTCCACATTTAAACAATGCAGAGCATTTCTTGCTGCTTGGGATCAATGGAATTACAAAATTATGCTACAAATGCATTTTGCCTTCATGTAGAATCCTTACTTATCAAATATTCATTCCAATATTGAATTGTTCTAAAATTGATTTTTTTTTTAAATAAAAGATTTTCCCTGTGATGGCCCCCCAACCTAGCCTCAAAGGGTCTTTTAAAATGCTACTTCATTTATTACTATTTCTTAAAGGTATCTCTCATTTAAAGAGGATTTAGCCCTTAATTTATACAAACAAGATTCATCAAAGAGACTTAGAGCTTTTTGAAAATTATGTTTGAAAAAGAAACCTGTGTGATTTTAAAGAGGTTATGGTTCGAATATGTACAGAAGTGGCTTAGTTTGAAAATAGAGTAGATGTAAAATCACTACACACTATATCATATGAGGTGTCAAACTGGATAAATTTAGATATAAAAATCTAATTCATATTAGTTTATTACACTTTGAATGTCCTCACAACGAGATTTCATGAGACCAAACAAAATAATATAGGTAAATTAGTTGATACAGTTATATTAATGTACAGTCATCAACCAATACCAGCAAATCTAAACATTGAAACCATGCACTACATACTGTAGCATTTGTAAGCAAATCTAGAGGGGGTTGGAAGGAACCGCAAGTTGGTAGGAAGAACACCATCACTACAAAATGGCTAGGTTTTTCATATTTTGGATAGGAGTAATTTTAATTTACCAAATGAATTCATTTAATCTTTTGCTTATCGCTAGGAAGGAAGACCCACTCGTTGCTTTGCAACGAGCTTTGCTCTAGTTTTTTTTATCTTTTTAAAGATTTTTTTACTCTCTACCAATTAGTTTTCGGTCAGATCTCAAAGAACTGATATATTGTGAATATTACGGCACATCTGTAAATGATACTGATTATTAAATGACAAACTCGCATTTAAAAATGTGTTTCCCCATCTATTATTAAAAAAGTCGTTATTTGAGATGTATTGCTTGGTCATACCAATGCTTATTGAAACAGTATTATAAGATTTATGCAAAGATATAAGCCGTATGTCTTATAGTTAAGGTCAGACGAGACGTTCCTCGGAATCTGTTTTGTATATCTTCGTTATGTATGAAAAAATAATCTCATTTGCTTTCGTTGGTGATAAACAGTGATGGATATGAAGTTTACATCACGGAACGCAGTACAAAATACATGCATGTAAAAAAAAACCACACAATAAAAGGTAATATAAAACAAAAACATTTATTGACCATGTCCTCGGGCAAAATGAGTTTTGTCGACCCTCGACCCAAGTTTGGTTCGAAAGTCGACAAAATGCATGTTGCTCTCGAACTCGGTCAATAAATGTATAATATTTTTCGTACATGTATACATAAGTTTATCGTTTCGATTCAGCGCATAAGTTTTAAAGACGGTCATAATAACCAAACTTTGCTGGTTGAAAAAAAAAATGGAATGGACCTCGGTCCCAGTAAAACTACATTCAGTTCTGCAGTTAGTGTGCATGTCGGTGTGGCTCGTCGGCTTTTAGCTTTCTTGCTTTTCTTATTTTATTTTGAAAACAATATTCCAACAGAGAATTCGAAGTAAATTCATGTTATCATAAAACAAAATTGTAGAGCTATTGTTCTGATACATGCAGAAATATAACCAGAATCTACGTGATACGCGTATTGAACAGACCGAATTTAACCTTTGCATTTCACAATGTCAAGGTTTTGTGTTATCGTTCCTCTTCACAAAGTTGTATACAAGAGGTGCAATTTCACAAAAAAAAAAAATAAATACTTGACGTTGTATAGATATATCGGTTGGTACATAGATGAGCTAAATACTTGTACTTAATTTCACCCACGTAGTAAACAAGGAGCGAAAGGTACACTGTACATGTACCACACGGTTTATTCATTATTAAAAAGCGTGTCGATTCTCGGAAAAGTAAACAGGGTTTATTTCATCTTGTACAGTGTGACACAGCAATTTCCATGGAGCAGATTAAAAACATAAAAACAAAACAAACCTTTAAACCTCTTTCCTTCCTATATATCTTATCTACACTGTACTTTACAAGGTATTCTTGAACATTGCATACCCCCCCCCCCCCCCCCCTTCCACATGTCATTTTTTGGTAGTTTTCAATATCATTTTGCTTTTGAAAATATAATCAAAAGAATGAAACAGGGCGCAGCCCCCTTGAAGGACAGATCAATCTAAATTTTATTTTCAAGAGGGGGGCGGTCTTACAAGATAATAAAATTGATATATTTTACATGTTCTAGGAGTCTATATAATGATATGAGTGGTGAGAACAATATCATTATTTGAAATATTTTAGTCACTTTTTCATAAATACATTGTACATTGTATAAGACCGAAGCACTTATAATCATTGATAAGCAAAATATAGCTGTAAACTCAGCATTTGTTTAGTTCATTGATAATTAATCAAGCGTATATATATTTTACATAACAATTAGTTTAGAGAGAGAAAAGTAAAAAAGTTAAGGTTGGAAGAGTATAATTATGTTTATGGTTAAAATGGAACATCAAGTAAGACTTGACCATTCATTTAGTAGGTAGAGGGTAGGATGAATTAAGTTTTTTCGACATGAAAATATATAAACGTAAACTGATAATATAATACAAGTTAAGAACATATATGAGCTCTTTTCGAAACTTTTCACCTTTACACAGATATCTCATCACAAGTACATATAGAGACAATCGATCGATTGATTGTAAACTTGTAGTTTAATGTTCAGGCCTCTGGAGAATATTTCACTCATATGGAGACGCCACTACTTGCCGATGGAGAGCTGGAAATTTTGCCCTATGCTCGGCACTTATCCAGGGTCATTGAGCAGTGAGGTAATTTTCGGGCCTACTACGACGCGGGAACTGGGTTTAATCGGTCTCATCTGAGTGAAGAACCTGTCTCCACGTCCCACAGTGGGATTCGAATCCGCGACGTAAAGATCCTTGCTTCACGACTCTATAGAGCATAATGCTCTAACCACTGCAATACGCTGAATATTGTCAATTTCTTATCAAATATATAAAATGCGTGTCTTAATAAGGATTTAAGTTTTGCAGATGCTTTCTTGGACCATAGACATAAGGCGCTTTAGGTCTATGCTTGGAGCACATGCATACTTTGTGATTCTTGACAATAAAAAAGTATCTTTAAATTTTCTATCCTCTGCCCTTTTGTTATTACAATACAATGTAAGTATATATTTCTTACCCTACATATTAAATTGCACAAAGGCCTATAGTTCTATAATTATTAATATAAAAATGTGAACACCCCCATTGTGACGTCATTATTTTTAAAAATGACGTACTTGTATTTCTAAATTTTTTTTATCGATAAGACTTTATAGACAACGGCATTACAACTAAATGTATACAATAACATTGACTTTATATTCATAATATTGATGTGAAGAATTCATCCTATAAAATTACGATTTTTCAGCGAAAACTGGCGAGTAATATTACGTCTTATAGCACCATTTTGTCTTATTCACGTGTTTTGGTGGTTTAAAAATTAACACATTTTTAAAAAATAAACATAGTCCGCAAAATAACACCATCGTAATTTTTTGCATAAAGAATGCTTTTAAATCAATATTCCATCTGAGAAAATTTTAAGGTGGTGTTATGATGCTGACCTATTGAAAAATGCTTTTAAGTAGTTGATTTTTAACGATTTTTCCGGAAATACGCATTCCATGCATGTTTTGACCGCCATAAAATAGTTAAACGGGGACACATTCTAAAAATTTTGGTTTATATCTTAAGCAAGCATATATCCAACATTTATTTCCACTATAAAGTTTTGATTCAGTTGAAACTTAAATCGATGGAAATTCTCGGGGCCAAAAATAATAAGAAGTGAATTTTGTTCTTTGACGGATTATGGGTCATAGAAGGATCAGCAGAGGACAGTAAGACCGGAAAAAGAAGTTCAATAATGATAATAATAATAATAAATGATAATAAAAAAAACGTGTCACGGTTATGAGAAACTTGAAGTTTGTCCATGGTTCTGTTCAAATAATTCTGACACAGGACTAAATTTTATCTAGAATGAGTGTACAATGGGTGTCAAGAAATCCTGAAAAAAGTGAAATATGTGAATTTGTTAGTGAATCTCAATTTTGTTTTCAATAAAACGAAGGGGAAGTGGTTTGATTGTATGACGGTGCGAATCCGTTATACTAATTAACATATGACGTTATTTAGGTGCGGCGACTACCGTAATTGCAATTTGCATATAATTCGATATTTTGAAAAGTATAAATCATTTTAATTTTAATTTTTCAGGACTGATTTGTAATACGTATAGCTTTACTCATGTATAGCTATGTTGATTTACGCTGACTAGACTAATATAAATTTTATCGAAGTTGTGACATTACTTTTGGATCAACCCTCGTATATAGAGGAAAATAAAGTGAAATACACAAACCTGTTTTATAGAAGTAAACGACCCCTGCGAGGTGAAATTCATAATTTCAGGAACTTTTATGAATCGTTCATGAATATTTATGATGTGTTCATTAATGGTTCATGACTGGTTCATCAAGATGGTTCATGAACTTTATTCATGAATATATTCATAAAATGTAGTTCATGAACAAATGATGAATATATATGAATATTGGTAATTTTCATTTTAAAGACAGAAAAAAAATGTAGAGTTCAATGTATTATGAATGTTCATGAATTTTCATGAAGACAAACGTAATTGACAAAAATGATTGACAGAAAACACTCATTACTCTCATAATACAACTTTTGCATGCAGATGCAATTGTTGAACAAGCCACTGGTATAGTTTATATTTAATAACATTCTTTCACCAACTATTGAAAAAAATAAATCATGAAATCTCTAAACATTTCGTGTTTTATTTAATTTTAATTAAACAAACACTGCATTATCATTGACAGCATTTTTTTTTTCAAATTGATTACTTATGTTCCTTCATAATTTAAATTAAACAGTTATAATATTCATCATAATGTGCTTTACACATAACTTTGTTCGACCGAATTTTCTCTAACATCACACTTTAAACAAGTTGTTGGAAGATGAAACATTCTGGAAAAAGAACTTTGTGAACTTCGTAAAAAAACGTTTTAGATATCTATTAACAACTAAAAATTATATCGCTTGTCTGTACTGTACCGTATTATTCCTGGATCGAAACGCGATACATTTTAATTTTGGTGCGCAGTTTCCCTTGCTTCGTGTGTAAATGATATAGCACAGACTGCATGGTTGAAAAGTATCTATGACATAATCCACATTCGTATTTTGTAGTTTTAATTCTCCTATGCGTCTTCACAGCTCAGAATATTCAGCCTGATGGCGAGAGATTGATATTATCGTGTCATATGTCCTCTGTTTAATGGGGCCGCCATATTGCATACGAAACTAAAATGCAATACATGTATAATTGATGACCTAAAGAAATCGAATTCTTCATTGATAAAACTTATTTTAATTAAAAAATTGTATTTTCAGTGAAAAATTATTCAGATAGTGTTTTTTTTATTTTTTTAAAATAGAAATCTTGGAAATTCGAAACTAACATATTTCTTAGCTCTATCGTACATTTTTGAATATAGGCTCAACCTTGAAAACGCGCGATATGTTTGAAGTTGGAATTTGTAGAGTGGAAGGATCGGTATTTGTGATCTATAATTTGCATAGCCACTGATCTTTGTCAACTTTTTAAGAAAATAACAGAATATGAAGAAGGAGGACTATATATAGGATCAATCTACTTCATAACTGGTGAGTGACAAAAAAATGGAGGCAATCACTGAGTCAGAAATCTGTCTGTAAATGTTTGTGTCTATTTGTAAAATAAATTAGTATGTCTTTTTTTAATGAAAGTTTTGTCCAACTTTGCTTTGAGTTGGGATCCAACCATATAACATACATTAATTATAGACTGAGACTCAAAAAATTCAAAGACCTGATTGATATACAAAATGGCGGTCCAAGAAAATAGGCTTAAATTCCACTCAGAGTGTTTTAATTTGGAAGTGTCTCTGATGTAAAATTAAATGAAACTAAAATGCAAGGAAATACAAAAAAGTCTTAAGTTTTACAACCATGGGTATTTTCTGAAAATCTTTCTTCTTGAAGGAAAATGAGAAGCATTTCACAATTGTTGATGAGCAGAAGACAAGAAACTCTGGCTGCGAAAAAAAATCTGAGCTCTTGAAAACGAAAGAAAAAAGAAATGAAAATATGAATGATATTCAATCAAAGGATCCAAATGATGAAATTCTGGAAATTCCACATGGAGAGACATTAAGGATTTTTGAATTGACCATCTCTGTTCGAACTGCTTTAAAGCCCTTAAAGCTGATACCCTGGTGCTGAAAAACTTTTCTCCTAGACTGGAATGAAAAACTGTTCAATTTCTGGCAATAAAACACACTTTGAAACATGCTGAGGAAGGACCCTCCTCTCCTCTTGACCAAGTAAGGTTAAACATTCTGCAAAGAGTTGCGTTTGAATTGAAATTTTTCATACTTTTAATAGGAATGAACTAAATTATTCATTTACTATGGTTTAATATGTCAGAATTGTCTATTTTAAGTTTTTTAACAAAGATTTTGTTGCCATGGTTGAAAAACAAACAACAATTATGTGAAATCTTTCAAGATGCTGTATTATAAAACATCAACTGTTACTGTTTTTATCATGACTTCATGCATTTTCATGAATGAACATGAATAATAATGTTGCATTTTTTGTTTGCAAATAAGCAAGAATATTCATGAATGCTAATGATTCATGAATTTTATTAAATCATGAACATTCCCGAAAAAAATTCATCAAATTAATATTATTCATGAACCGTTTATGAAGATCAAATGAACTTATTATTGGACATTCTTGAAATGATGAATCTTCATGAATATGACTCTTCATGAATTATTCATGAAAAAAATATTAATGAATATTCATCAATTTTCTTTCATGAATAAAAATTCATGATTTGAAAATGTCCAATAATAAGTTCAAAGGATCTTCATGAACATTTCATGAATAAAATTCATAAAAAAATCAGGACAATTCATAAATTATTCATGATCGTTTAGCAGGGGGTGTGCCACCAGGTGATTCGAACCAGGCCACGGAAAAAAATGTTGAATTTCAGTCTCAAAACATCCAAGCTTTTCTAATTAAAAGGACAATAAACATAAATATAAACCATATAATTAAAGAAATATTTTTTTTTCATTTTCGGGATTTTTACATACTCTTCACCCACTTTGGAACCTCTGATGAGCTTTATTCCAAAATATTCCTTCGATAAAAACCTATCGAAATATCAGATTCTTTGAGGGTTGGACGGGGGCTGCTTGGATGGCACTTCTAAGTAAACATGTAGAATTGACTTTTCTTTTTTACTGTTAAATAAATTGAAATTGCATAGGTATATGAAATTTAGGTTCTTCGTTTTAGCAATCAAAAGCACAACTATTGGCACGCCCGTCTATTCATGATATTATAAAGAAATCCGGATAGCTGCATAATATATGTGTAACATATCTTGTACACATGACTACCAGGGGTTAAAGTTATTTCGTTCGTACGACACAGTATCTCGTACGTACGACTTATTATGTAATACGTACGACTTATGTATCTCGTGCGTACGACTTATTATGTCGTACGTACGTCATAGTATCTCGTACATACGATTTAGTATCTCGTACATACGACTTAGTATCTAGTTCGTACGACATAGTATCTTGTACGTACGACTTAGTATCTCGAACGTACGACTTATTATTTCGTACGTACGACTTAGTATCTAGTTCGTACGACTTATTATCTCGAAAATACGACTTATTATGTCGTACGTCCGACTTAGTATCTCATACGTACAACTTAGAATCTCGTAGGTACGACTTATTATGTCGTACAGGAGTACGACTAAGTATCTCGTTCGTAGTGGCAGCAATATGCTTCCGTAGTTTTCTCACATCATGGTGTAATTAAGAAAGTATTTGTTTTCGAAGATGAAAGCATGCTTAACTCATAGCGTATAAAATATCTTTTTTTTTCTTTCATGAAATTCAAATCACATACTCAGGGAACGTTTAAATGCAATATTGTCACTCTTGTAATAGTTTTTATAAAGATTGAAAGATTGCTTTTCGTATTATTTTTGCGTATCTGATTTTTGTAACTGAAAAAAAATAATGTACGTGTCCAATTTTTAAAATAAACTTCAATTATTATTTTAAAGACTTTCCGTATCTGGTTAATGTAAAGGGAACAACTCTCAGTTTTGAATCTTTATCCTTATCTTTTGTAAAAGAATATAACGATATTATTTTTTTTCATCTCTCAAGAGAGATGTCACATTAAGTTTGATTTCCGGATGAGATGTGCAGGTTTAAACTGTCATTAATAAATCGGCAATCCTCGGATAATTACGTTCGTGCAGGGCACGAACTGTCCGAGGAGCACCGAGTGGTCAATTTGATGATGAGGGTCAGACACACAGGATCTCCTGCTGGTTGTTTGGTATTCAAAATATATGTTTTTAATAATCATCTATATGTACATGTAGGCTAATGCGTAAATGATCGATGGTCTGCACCCGATGGAATATTCTAACTAGGTCAGCGCGTTGCATAAAAAATCACTAATGATCAGCCCAGGCGTGGATCCAAGAATTGACAGAAAAACAACATCAACGTTGAAACATTTACATTTAGTAACATTAACTGCTATGAATTGCTGACGAAATTTTTTTATGGTAGTCATATAATTTATCGTCATTTTTCAAAAAAAAAATGAGGATAAGCGGAGACAAGAATACATTTTAAAAACTACGGGCATTGGAAGAAAGCTCAAGATTATGTTCGAGTATTTTATTGCTGGTCTTCACTTTTCTTTTTAATGATATATAACCAAAGAATTTGTAATCATTTTTCATGCAATTTAAAAATTTTGCATGGCTAAAAGTCATCAAATCACTTTTTCTATATTATTGAAAGGGAAATGAAGACAAAATTAAGATATATTCCTGAAATAGCCCTAATTTTATATTATTAACTATAATATCAAACTTAACAGTTCCCTAGTGATACGGTTTTTGTATACTATGTACTGTCAATATCAAATGGTCAAAAATTATGATTGAAAATTACCCCGAGTGCACTAAAAGGGAGAACAGAGTTACACAGTGACTAGCAAATAAATGTAAATCAAGTTCTAGCATCCAATGATGGATCCTTATGTACTTTATTAATAGGAGTACGGTGTCAAACCAAGTATTTTAAAGGCGGTGCGTTTTAACTTTATGTTTGCTGTCAGAGCAATTAGCTGTGAAATAAGGTCAAAAGGAACGTTTAAGTATTACCCTGCTTCTTGTTAAGAAATGTTTACAAATTTAACGAATTCTACTTGATGGTTACCATGTTAAATAAATTGTACAAAACATATTTAAAACTTATAAAACATTTCTACATAGATTACGTATTAAAGGCACGTGTCATCAGGAGGGCACCTCTCATATTATCAAAGCATGAAAGAGGCCTGGACACCGCTGCATTGTTTACATTTAAATTTCTTTATGTTTATTAAAATATAACTTCAGTTTAATGAATTGATCTTACATGAATATTCTTAGAATTGAATGATAGTAACATTCCTCAAAACATCACGTCAAACAACTTGTAATCATGAGAAACATTTAACGAAGATTGTTCAGTTTGTTTAGTCTGCACACATAACTCTAAGCACGGACATATGGGTTTGTTTCGCTTTCTTGCAATTCTAATCTGAACTTTCTGGATTATAGTTTTTATTTTTTTTTCATTAATGCATTGTAGTTTTCTTAATTATTATGAAAACAAGTCTACTATGTGAAGGTCCGAGATAATGTGTCAATCAAACGCGTCTCGAACTTAGTAGTTTTAGGATTTTCCAGATGAAAAAGGTTTCTAAAAACGATCAGTGTAAAATGCTTAATCATGAATCTTGATATTATTTAGAAGATTTAAGAAAAATATATCATCTTCAAATCTGAATCCCAGCCCGGACCTTTAACCTTTTAATGTTTTAAATGCATGTTCACTGCAAGTCACCTGTCTTATCCAGACTTTTTTCTTGGGTATATTCATGTCTTCCCCAAATAAATGTTTTTTTTAAAAGAAATACAGTAGGGTTATAACAAGCTTATTCAGAGAATGGGTCCCTCGCTGAAAGACAAATGAAGAGAAGGGAGGGAGGTCGAGGGGGTTAGGGCACTTTAAGAAAGGCAGAAGGGGCAAAAGGGAGTTACGGTCTAAAATGCAGTTGAAAAAACTCCAAAGCTTTTTGAGATATTGCTAGGAAATGATGATTTTTCCAACACACACACACACATACACACACACACACACACACACACACACACAGAATGTACGAATTCAGGACTCTGATCTTCAATCTTTTGACTTCTAAATAAATAAGGATTTTCTTTAGTTCTGAGTTGTATAAAATCCATTTCAAAATGCTTCTCAAGATATAGCGTGTAAACGGAGTTATTGTGTAAAATTTCATTGCAAAGGCTAAAAAGCATCTTGAGATATCGCATAGAAACAAAGAGTTAAATACATATATACAAATGGAAAGACATATTATTGTATACACGTTTATTTTTTACCCGTATGTAATTATTTTTTCCTGTTTTTTTTAGTTTTTTACTAAAAAACGTTGTTGAATAAGTCCATTCCCAAGTAACTGCAATTCCTATTTGCATTCATGTTGCATCTTGGGATGTACAATACTAAATTATTAGTTGAATGGTGGACTTTGCCTTACTTTCAGAAAACATTCATTGAGATGAGCTCTGTAATCTTTGATTATCTGTTTTTTGTTATAATTTTTGAAAATTGTCTTTGAAATCACACGTCGATGTATATGCATGTTTTATAAATCATAAATTTGATTGTAGGGGGCCAAAAAGAAACATGCATGTATAATCTGTAATGAAATCAGTCACAATAAGTTGTTAGAAACCAAAGCAATGGAAATTCTGAAATCCCAGGGTAAGGATCTGGAGAAGTGAATCAAAAAGAATTGAAATTGTGCAAAATAAACAATCAGAAATCTTCCTTAAATTTGTTGTTTATTTTTGTTCATCCCCATTTATTGCAATTTATATGATTATAATGAGATTTTGTGTAAATTCAGGATCGTTTGCTATTGCATAAATGTGTTCTGTGATGTACCGTAGAAATAGGTTTTGATATGCTGAAGAAATAGGATTGCTGTAGAAATAGGCTTATTATGCGCCCGAAATTATTGTGAACGTATATTGTTTTTGTCCTGTTTGTCTGTTTGTCTTCCTGTTTGTCTGTCTCTTGTCAACTTTAACCTTCGGCTTCATATTTGGAATGCATGCTCCACTTATTAAGTTCTTTCAACTGACATCAAGGTCATTGGCCTTGTGACCTTGACTGTGACCTATATGTTTAAAAAAAAGCTTTTTCGAACTTTCACCATAACTTTTATACCATAAGAGATAGAGACTTTATATTTGGTATGCTTACTCTACTAATTGAGTGCTTTCACATGACACCAAAGACAATGATCGTGTGACCTTGACTGTGTCCTTTTGCTGAAATATGCTTTTTAGAACTTTGTTACCGCCGGGCGCATAGTGTTTCACAAACACATCTAGTTTTGTAGATGTAAGTTCCAGATCAACTTGTCAATTAACATTTTATCTTATAAGATCTGGATACAAATTTGGCTTTTTAAAACGTTTATATAAGGAAAATATATACATTAATGAAATATTTACTAGATAAGTATCATTTTTATGTGTAGTTGAGATGGATATTATTGTACATGGAATATATATATATATATATATATATATATATATATATATATATATATATATATATATATATATATATATATATATATATATATATATATATATATATATATATATATATATATATTCTTGGTCAATTTTTGTTAGACATTTATTCAGTTTTCTTTATACGTATTTCTTTCCCCACAATATGCCGAAAACCATTTTTTCATAAATGTGCAATTACAAGATTTATACAGCTTTAGTGATCACTCACATATTTGTTGTTAAAAAATTAAAAGATTAATGGAATACAAATTGAAACTAATCCTTTCATTCTGTGTTCCTAGTTCTATATGCTGGAGCTTCTGTAATACGTTGGGCCTGCCTTGGAACCTCTTGCAGGTAAAAGCCCTGTCATAGATTAAAGAATGTAAATTGTGTCTGTGATAGCTAATTAGGTTTGAATTCTATTCCATTCATACATTTTTTCCTTTTCCTATTATAAAATTGAACTAAATAATTCAATGAAACCTTTGCTGACTAAATAAAAAGGATGCATATTTATTTTCAAGGGAAACTCTTGTAAAACTGTCGTAAAATATATCATTCCAGAGGTGTTCAGACAGCAACATCAATATTCTGGTTCAGAAGTTCCGGACCGAAACAACTGTAGCATAAAATAACTTCAAAGAAGGATTGTTTTCGTAAAACAAAATGTCCCTTTCTTAAACTTCACTTTAGTATATATTCAATTCGGAATTCATGGTATATATAATATTTTCGATAAATATATGCATGTTTAATGCATGCAAATGGTGAATACGAAAGTGCGACGTATGAAATTTTCTACGAACTTCCGCTTGCGGCTGCTCACTGAAAAATATTTGGAAAGACTATGGGGACCTAAATCAGTAAATGCTTTTGTTGTTAACCCACATTCTAGTTCAGATCTGCGGTGTTGAATAAGTTTTATACGGATATGTTCTTACATAACTCGATGTAAGTTGTCCACTGGTTCAATGAGCAAGTATGTGGAAATGTGCGCTTGACACATGCACTGAAATGATGGCCGATTTTATCCTTGGATATATGTAAACAATGTCAAATCATGTGGAGTTTCCTTCTCATTTAACCTGTAAATAACTGAATTTTAGGAAATAACTATTCTTCCTTACATAAAGGTTGAATTCCAAACAGATTTTTGTATATTTCAGTCAACACTACTATCCATTGCCCATTTGTTTGGATTAACATAGGCCCATGTAATTACATGCATGTAACTTATTTCTGCAAATCAAATGCCAGATGGATGTAGTTGTTTTGTGCAGTTAACGTTGGTTTGGCAACAGCTGTGAAATGACCATACACCAAAAAATGACAATTGTGTCTTAAAATTTTATTTTACCAGGAAGGATCAATTTTCACAACTTTTTCACTCATTATTGACATTAAGTCTCTAAAATGTACAGTGGATCTCCCTACTCTCGTATAAGAATTTGATGGCTTGATCGTTTTTAATTATTAATTCCCCTCAACCTCTCTTTAAGTGGCTTTTCTGTATGAACTCGGTCAACTTCTACAAAAGTCCAAAACTATTTTTTTTGTGGATGCATTGTATACAGGTTCCAGTGTTAAATGGTTATCCAAAAAAATAGTGTTAGACTTTTTAAGAGATCAACTCAGGTTCAAACATAATTTTGAATGAATAAAACACATGACACATAACGCTGGTAAATATTTCTCACGCATTCTCAATTTATAGTACCAATTCGATCTTGGGAAAAGTAAAAAAATTTAGTGAACTGAAATTAACACTTTTATACGTCATTTGAAACATGAAAGTGTATAGTTATAAAAAATAGCAATTTGATTTACATACTTCATGCTTTGTTTTGTTGGCCTCCTTCGAAATAAAAGCGGTTGGAGGGCAAATTTTTAACCAAGATATTTACGTGATGTTGAAAAGCCATATTTGGAAACGAAAGAATTTTTTTAAAATACAAAATCAATATAATAACATGACAAACTCATGAAACTGTCAACTAAGCAAATGTACAATACTTTTTTGACAATAAATTAACACTTTTTACTTATCAGTCATCAGTTAGTATTTAGTAATTTTTACAATTTTGTAACTTTTTTAAAAACATCTTATATACAGGTGCCCGTGTTCTGCAAGAACTGACAATGAGACAATATGACAATAGATCTGGTCAACCAAGGAAGCAAATTGTAAACATCAAATTTGCCGCGGATAGAGAGAAGGACGGATAATACGTATACTATACCTGTGATTCAAGTCTCAATCAACAGTCAATTGACCTATTACGGTAAATTCGGTGTAATCTCTTTAGTCGCTGATTGTTCATATTCGCTAAAGCGCACACTACATAAGTAGATGGGATTGCTCCGCCTTTAAATATAGTTCGATATGTAAAATAAAAGAAACGTCCTCTGGTATAGATTAAAAAGAATAAAACTAATAAAAATGTAAAGGTTTCTTGTTCGTCGAATAATTATGAATATATAGTTATGTCTTGTTTGAAGTTCTGTGTTTCAAAATATCACTACGCGACATAATATTGATAAATTGCCAATTCCCATAGTGACGTCACAAACATTTTCCAATGTGCAGAAGGTTCCATTTTAGAGGGGAATCAGGTTGTAATAAATTATTTTTCTAAACCTCTCAAAACTTGTATTTCATCAATAAATTGCACAATATATTGAAAAATGTAGATTAATGATGTTATTATCAGTTAAAAGAAACGGCAAACTGTAAGAATCTGAACTTATTCTGTGTAAAAATCCTAACAGCTCTATGACGGAATGGAAAGATGTGGGTGAAAGGTCAAACACGTGTGTACTGTTGACATGAAGAAGGCGCTAAAACTTTGAGGGAGACATGAAAACAAGAGGTGAATCTAAAAGCTCTTCTTTTGTGTGAAATTGTTTGTAATAACATTAAATTACTATAAGTTCACTTTTTTAAAGAAATTGTGTTCGAAATTGATCATAAATATTGATCGAGAAGTTTAATACACGTTTGTGTATAAATTATCTTAGGGAGATGATCATTTGGAAACAGTAGTTTTTAACAAGAAGGCTTTTTTTCCGGATTGTTCAATTTAAAATACCATGATATAATTTTCAATCTAGTTTAAATACATTTAAAAATTTTGTGTTAGTTACATGAACTCTATAGCTAGAGTTGTACGACCTGCTTAAAGGCAATTAATGTGGTTTTAATTTCTTTTCATTCTAGGAAAGAGGCTGAGAAGCTTTGTACAGGAAAACAAGCTTATATCAAGGAACAGAGAAAGCCAGCCAAGTCCTCTAAGAAGTCCCGAAAAATCTAAATATAGTAACAAAGGTGGGACAACCAATAGGCAGGGAATCAGTCCAGACAGGAGTAGGACACCGGTACAGGATGACAGGAAACTGTCCATATTAAAACAGCATAAAGCTGTTACTCCAAAGCGAAAAGCAATTCATCTATTTTAAAAGAATACCATACTATAGCTATACACAAGTGTGGATCAATTCAGGATTGTGTGTTTGTAGGAGGGGGGTTCACTTAGCATGCTTACTCTATTTACTTAATACCCAGAGGTAGATCAGAGTAGCAAAGAGAAAATGCACTTCCACTTTATACCCAGTTGTGCACCTCACTCCAAAGGAAACACTGACCCAGGGGCCACATACTTCAAAATTTTGCAAATTTTATCATAAAATGGTACTTTAATACCAAAGAGCAGATTTCAAAGCATCAATTTATTTTCAGACTATGTAACCTACCCACCCCCCACCCCTCTGACCCAGGGGGCATAAAAAAAAATTTTGCTAGATGCACCTTTCTTCATCATAAATATTTATACTTGGATCAATGGCATAAAAACCCAGAAGCAAAGGAAAATATTTTCAAAGAATTAATGTATTTTTACTATATAATCAACGGCCACGCCCTAACACCAGAACCCCTAACCCTGGGGCCATAAAATTCACAATTTTGGAAGAGGCACTCTTGCTCATCATAACTATGTGCTTAGTTAGTTTATTTAATACCCAGAAGCAGAGAAGAAGATTTTCAAAGAATTAATGCATTTTCACAATATGATCAATAGAGCCCCGCCCTAACACCAGAACCCCTGACCCTGGGGCCATAAAATTCACAATTTTAGAAAAGGCACTCTTGCTCATCATAACTATGTGCTTAGTTAGTTTATTTAATACCCAGAAGCAGAGAAGAAGATTTTCAAAGAATAAATGCATTTTCACTATATAATAAATAGAGCCCCGCCCTAACGCCAGAACCCCTAACCCTGGGGCCATAAAATTCACAAATCTGGAAGAGGCACTCTTGCTCATCACAGCTATGTACTTAGTTAGTTTATTTAATACCCAGAAGCAGAGAAGAAGATTTTCAAAGAATTAATGCATTTTCACAATATGATCAATAGAGCCCCGCCCTAACACCAGAACCCCTGACCCTGGGGCCATAAAATTCACAATTTTAGAAAAGGCACTCTTGCTCATCATAACTATGTGCTTAGTTAGTTTATTTAATACCCAGAAGCAGAGAAGAAGATTTTCAAAGAATAAATGCATTTTCACTATATAATAAATAGAGCCCCGCCCTAACGCCAGAACCCCTAACCCTGGGGCCATAAAATTCACAAATCTGGAAGAGGCACTCTTGCTCATCACAGCTATGTACTTAGTTAGTTTATTTAATACCCAGAAGCAGAGAAGAAGATTTTCAAAGAATTAATGCATTTTCACTATTTGATTAATAGAGCCCCACCCTAACACCAGAACCCCTGACCCTGGGGCCATAAAATTCATAAATCTGGAAGAGGCACTCTTGCTCATTAAAACTATGTACTTAGTTAGTTTATTTTATTCCAAGGACCAGAGAAGAAGATTTTTAAAGAAATAATGCATTTTCACTATATAATCTATATAGCTCCGCCCTAGCACTAGAACCCCTGACCCTGGGGCCATGAATTTCACAATTTTGGTAGAGGACTCAATGCTCATTACATTCATACCAACAGTCTGCCTGCTTGATGTCCAGGAGTAAAGAAAAAGATTTTTAAAGATTGCAATAATTTTAGTGGTTTTGGCCCAACCCCTCAGGCCCCAGGGGGGCGGGGACCATGAAATTCACAAATTCTGTTCCCCTTTACCTATAGATGCTGTATAGCAAATTTGGTTGAAATTGGTTCAGTTGTTTCAGAGAAGAAGCTGAAAATGTTCAAATGTTAACACACGACTGACGACGACGAACGAAAACAGATAGCAATAGGTCACCTGAGTTACTCAGGTGACCTCAAAATCTTACTTGATCATGTTGAGCACATTGATACACATGCACTTTTAAATAATCATGAAAATAAGTGTTTCAAAAATATTGTGATTATAGTATCTTGAAATTACATTTAATTTAATGAACATAATGATTCAATCACTTCTTACTCAAAATACCTTGCACATGAAACAAACATAACCATGATAACAGTAAATATTATTTTAGTGATCACAAATTACCCAGAGTTGATCCTCCTTCACTAGGGATGCAAGTGAAGCCTTGAATCCTTGGGAAGTAAAACACGGTGACTCCCTGGAACTTGACGGACTTCTTTGCTTTCTTCCTCTTCGTGGGAAGATCTGCAACAAAAAGGGTGCTTTAAGATGAGACATTCAAGATTTTTACTCACTTTTAAACAAAAAACATACCAACACAAAAGACTTAATTTCATTTTCACATGTTGATGTGAAGTAACCATATTGGAATGGAGATGGCATTACCGATTTTTGTAGTGCTCAAATTAGCAGACTAAACATGCTTAATTATATAAATTTGGCTTTGATATGCTACAGGTCGTGAGGAATCAATTAAATATTTGTAGAATTTATAGTCATATTTAGTACACTTATTAATACAGGCAATCGCATATAAAATTATATATTGTGTATTTCAAAGTCACTGGCAGACAAAATTATTTTGTCTGCCAGTGACCTTGAAATAACTTAAAATAGCTGTAGGTCAAAGTCTTAGTTATAAAATTTGCAAAGAAAAAAATCTTTGTGTCAAGAATGAGCTTCTTTCCAGTGATTCTCCATTGCAAACAATATCCAGGACTTAAAGAAACATCTTTTCAAAACATTTTTTTAAAAAGCGAGAGAGAAGAATGGGATGGGACATATGGAGTATAACACAGATCATTGTCAATGATTATCATAAGTGGCATCTTCTGGTGCATAGGAAGGATAAATAGGAAAGCAAGTACGTAAGTGACCCTGAACTTGTCAAAATGACCTTAGTTCAAGGTCATGACCCACCCTCTGGTTATGTATGAACTTTTGGTAAGTATGTGAAGTAATGACTTCCTCTTGCTGAGAAATTTATTTTTCAGCTGCATTAAACCTACCCAAATTACCCTGTCAGTAAAGATCAAGACACATCTTCAACTTTCCTCAGGTAATAAGAAAACTCAGTATTGATATTAAGTACCAATATTCTCCATTAGAGAGATTATGTAATTTGTTAAAAAAAAATTTAACCAGTGACCTTGAAGTTGCCCACATAACCTTGGATCAAGATCATGATTCATTCTTATTTTCAGAAGGTAATAATATTTGTGTGAAGAATGATTTTCAACTTTTTTTAAATGAGAAAATTATGGACTTGAAACATTTTTTTTCATTTTTGACAATTAAGAGACAAAAAGACTGAAAGTTGCACAACTGCATAGACAGGCAGATGAACAAGATTCCTATATACTTCAAATGGGTTTAAGGCAAGGGGAGGTAATTAGCACTCATTTAAATACTCAGTATTTCAGAATTATATAGAAAAAGACCCACCTTGGATTCGGTCCAGTGGTACATCTGAGCTGCTGTTGGTGACTACAGAACTACAACTGTTTTCTGTGTCTGAGGTCTGCGGAGAGGAATCTTCTCCCTCCAACTTACGCTTCATTGTGATCATTTACATTCTACAAAATAACATTGAAATACACTACAATATATTACATCATCATGATTATGGTTCATTTAATAATTTTCAAGTCATGCTTGATATATGGATCACAGAAAGATTAAACATTGATTAAAATGTGCCTAAAAAAAATAATTATTGTAACAAACAGCAGAGTCATCATTATCAGAATCAAAATCTAGGGATGCAATAAATTAAAGAGTTTTGTAACCGAATCAATATTTTATACACATTTCTTGATTAAAATAAAATAGGACAAAGCATAAATCCAAAAAAAAAAGAAAAAAGAAGAAGGATTAATTTATTTTATGTAACCCATTAACACCATTGTTCAAAGCTTGTTTATACTGATTTGAAATAAATTATGAAACTGTACGTGAACAAAAAAATAAAAAAACGTTTGAATTGTAATTAATACATGTATATCAAATATTATAGTTTTCTCAACTCAATTGTGTGTTTCAAATTCTTTTTCAATATTAAAATAACAACTTGATAATTATGCATGATTACCTAATCATGTTTGTGCATTTCGTATGTTATGTTATCCTTGTGTATTCCGCCCAAGTAAAAGCATGTGTTGAAGTTGGCGCCTTATTGTTTATTGTCGAGTCTAAACAGAACAGAGTCGATCCTTACATCGCATTGTGGGATGTGAAGACCGGTTTTTCGGATGAGACTGTTTAAACCAAGGCCCTGTGTCGAAATACCATTAGGTGCTGACATGAAAAAGATCCCTCACTGCTCAATGGCCCTTAGTGCTGAGTATAGGACAAAATTTATAGCATCCATCGGTAAGTGTTAATTGGTGTCTCGATCCACACAAGAGTGAAAAATTCTTGAGAGGGATGTTAAACAACATACAATAAATTAATCAATATTACTGATTTGCATGCTAGTCATGTAGATTAATTCCTCCCACCAATGAGTACAGGATTTTTCTCCCTCCTGATAGAAATTTTCAACTGAAGCTAAAATTGTAACTTAAGAGAAGAAACATAAAGAACTCGTCAAGATTCAAAGCCTCCCATATTATGAATAAACTTGATATTAGACAATTTCATGCTCTACAAACTAAGCAAATGCTGTTGACTGCCTGTCTAATTGTCCCAGCTAGTACATTATAATGTAGCACGTCCTCTTTCAGGCCTCTCTACCAATGACCTATGGCTCACTTGCTAGAGCATACTTCTAAAAGTATATAACTTCACTGTAAATTTATACCAGATAAAAACTTAATTCTTTGCCTGTATTTTATTGATGTGCTATAGAGTCCATATATTACTACAGAGAGTTGTGTATTTCAAATTTTCAAGGGCTTACTAGAGATGTACCCTGAAGTAAAAACTCTGTGTCATGCAGTCTTCAACTAAAGTAAACTGTGAGAAAAAATTCTCTAGTATGTGTTATGATATCCTTTAAGGAGATTTTGAAAATGCCTTAACAAGCCATTAAGTCTCGGAGAAATTTAGCTCAATATCCTCTACCCATCCTTATCACCATTAACCCAGTATATGACTGCTTATTTCAGACTGTTACTAGGACAAAACTATGAACAAGATATTATTAACTTATAGAAATCAATAGAATGCACAGCTGCTTTTTCAGATTTTTATTGCACATGCACTTTTTTGTACATATAACACTTACACATTACAATGCAAATAATTTGTATAAAGAGGCATCACATTACAATACCTATGAAATATTAATCCACTAAACATGCTTTAAAAAAACTACTAAGAAATGAAGATAAGATTTAGTATTTATCAAGATGGCTCCTGTGATGATGACCATTCAATGAAAGAGACACTGATTTCAACTGAGCACCAAGAAGTCAACATTTCTCTAGTATAGTTTGAGAAAGTAACAAATGAAAATTCTAAAAAAACTACTAAGAAATGAAGATAAGATTTAGTATTTATCAAGATGGCTCCTGTGATGATGACCATTCAATGAAAGAGACACTGATTTCAACTGAGCACCAAGAAGTCAACATTTCTCTAGTATAGTTTGAGAAAGTAACAAATGAAAATTCTGTATTTATAGAAAAAATACATAAACAATATTGCATTGCCCAATTTTTGTTAAAAAAAATATTAATACAAATATGAAGCAGTTTCACAAAATTGATAAGAATATAATAACTACTATATAAACATATTTTTATTTTGATAAAGTTCTATGTACTTCAACCTGTAAAAGAACTGTTTTACTCAGGGGACATAACTTATGATTTTAATATGGCTACAGAATTTTCAAACTGCTTTTGGCAGAAACATACAACAGATCCAAGCTTTATGCTGACATGCACAGCAAAGTCAGAACATATTTTGAAAAATTAAATAAATATATTGCCCAACTTTTGTAATGTATTTAGAAAATCTGAACATTATATAACTTTTCTAACTTAAATAAGAAAATACTTAGTACATTTTTAAAGCAATACTCTTTTTAAGAGATGAATTTCAAAAGATAAAGATATAATGTGTTCTCTATTGACCAATAAAAAACAATTATAAAAGAGGAAAATAAAGTTAGTCACTATTTTTTCTTGTAGCTTTAGTGACATAAAATAGCAGTAACACAACCACTGCTGTATCTTTGGCACCAGATTAATGTAGGAAAAATATCGCTAAATGTGTGTAGTTTTTATTTTCTAAATATTTTGCAGTAGATAATACTTTTAAAACTCTTTTTAAAGCCTACGAAACTGGTGAATAAAAATAACAATGTGATATGGCACTCCTGGGTATCCCTGTTAAAAACAAGCTTAGAAGATTTGCGATGTCAAAGAGAAATGAATTTTTAAAAGTATATGGATGAACATTATGAAATCAGTAGTTTTCAATTCAGAAAAATATATGAACAGGATGTGTAAGATCTTTGTATGACCTCAGAAAATAAATGCATGAAATATTTAACAGTCTAATTGTATAAATCATTCTCAATTGCACATCTCTTACATAATCATTTCATTGCTAATTTCATGATCAGCATACATATATATCATGTATATAAAAGACTTTTAACACAAATTTGAAAGCTTTTTTACTTTTAACATGAGAAAAATGGCTACCATATTTACATCAATTTTAATAGGGAAACATTTCTTGTTTTTTTTTTCAAAAGAAACTGACCAGAATTTAACAAAGAAAATGGCTTGAATTTAGTTAAAATTATTCATTTGGTTGTAATTTTAGATTCTTAAATAAAAAGTTTGTAACTGTAGCATAAGATTTGCTCACAGAAAGGTTCCATAAATTAACATGATTAATTAAACAATAATGACAGCTATCTAATGGAGAGCTTCTTCACAGAAATTTCAAGCACCTGTTTTTTTTTTTAAAAATGTGTGTAAAGATAATACCTTTAATAAAGGTGTGAGACCCCACTAAATGCATCAAAGAAAAAAAATTCAAAATCCAAGGCAAGAGGAAAAAATATTTGCAATATTTGTAATATATATTAAACAATCTATTAAGCATGCTAAGTGAATAATTATGATCTTTTAAAATTGTGAATTGTGAATTTCATGGCCCCTGCTTTAACATGTTTAAGACATGAACCAAATTTAATTGTTTGAAAGCTGTTACACAATACTCAGGTGACCTATAAGGCCCGTGGGCCTCTTGTTTCATAAGCATTTGGTCTGGTGCCATTTTTAGGGGAGAAAAAGTCTTAACTAAGAAAAGGTTGTGAAAAGATATCAGAACCCCAGACTGTGAGACAGCAAACATTAAGTTAAAAAAATATTTTAAAATAAAATATTTGAAATCTCTTTTATTTTTTCCAGGGATGTCAGACAAACATCTTTATAAAAAAGACTTTTCTTTACAAGAACACTACTCGGAACAAAAGCGAATTCACAAGTTATTCTTGGAGGACCAGAAGCGACAGGGAAAGATTGTTCCCGACTTTCTGATGGAGGACGGGAGTAGTGAGGAAGAAGACTCGGACTACGAAGAATCAGACGACTATTATTTCCTACAACCCATGTCTATAAAACAGCGGCGGGTTACACTGAGGCAGTCAGGTGTGAAAAAAATTGACAGTACTGAGAAAGATTTCTGTAAGAAAGTAAGAATTTCTCGTGAATTTTGTGGTTGTGATTGCAATATTTTTTGTGATCCCGAGAGTTGTGCATGCAGTTTGGCAGGCATTAACTGTCAGGTGGACAGACAGTCATTTCCATGTGGATGTTCGAAAGAAGGCTGCGGAAATCCTGTTGGTCGTATAGAGTTTAATCCACTGAGAGTAAAGACTCATTTCATTCATACTAAAATGAGGCTGGAACTTGAAAGGCACGACAATGATCCTCCAGTCGCAGCAAAAGTGGAGAGTTCTAAAGAGGAGGAAGAAAATCCTTCAGAGTCTGACATATCTAGTGAAAGCAACTCTCAAAGCATGATTGACTTGAGCGAGTTTAATAGCAATGAGCTCGGAAGTTGCCGGGATTGTCAGAATTGGGAAGTGTGCAATGTGATGATGCAGGAAGTGGAGAATGCAGAAGCTGAGCAGCAGAGAGCGGTTATGAATATCTACAGCAACGCATCACAGCAGATGACGGAAATCTCCAACACTCTACCCACGAGTGTCTTAATGTTTAATGACAATGAAAATGACCTTTATCGTTCTGAAAATGGTCCATCTTATTACCCGTATAAACGAGATGGAAGCTACTCAGGAACGGAGGCTTGTCCCAATGATAATACACCAAACTATGACGAGAGAACAGAGTTTCCCAAAACTTATCAGACTCTTTCATCGTATGGAAATTCTGTTGGCTGCGGTACTATAGGATATTGTGACAATGATGACAAGACCAAGTCATCGTATCAGCAAAACGGCCATTATTACCCAAAGTTCATCAATGCTGTAAATACCAACAGCCTCGAATACAAAGTCGATTCATCTTACTCCGACATACAACACTTCGATTGGGAGCAACATAAGATGATGCAAATTCAGGTGCAACAGAACAACTCTTTAAACCAGAATGCTTGCAGTTACACAACCATGACAAATACCACTAGTGACAAAATTGTAGATGCAAAAATGAACATGATATATAGGAACTTTCATTAAATCATAAGAAGTTCTGAGAAGTAAAGAGCATTGTATAAAATTTTGATTCTGATAACGACACTTCAGCATCATCTAAAAGCATATTCTTTTGCTCTTTGTTTCATAAAATGTACAGTGTATTTACCTGTCCACTATTAACATGTTTTATTATATATTCTTTCTGCACAGTGTATTTACCTGTTCTGTGGAGCTGGAGACAACAGGTGAGATACAGTTCTGTAGAACCTTATATTCCTCATCAGACATCGTTGTCCACAGCTTAACCAGGTAATCAAACAAATAGGTTCCACTCGATAGATTCAGGGCGGCCACTTCCTGCGACTGGTTATTCTCTTCTATAGTATCAGCTAAGTGTAAGATCTAAAGAAAAATATAAAACATCACTGTAAAATCATCTGGTAAAGATCTTTACACAACCTTATATGAAAAAGCAACTTTTAACTTTAAAAAATTTTACTAAAATAATTTTAGTAAAAATGCTACCTAGGTCTAGGAATTATGTTCTTCTACAAAACACACTGTAATGATTTGATGGATATACCAGTTACCTGTCTATAAGTGCCCTCTAAGAGTGTATCTAAATTAGACAACGGAGCCGGAGTTTTGTCCTTGAATCGTGTCAACAGTCGTCTCTGTATTGCACGGAACTGGGAGGCTCGCTGGTTTAACATTTCTTTACATCTCTCGGCATTCAAACGATGCTATGAGGATATTTTGTAAATCAAATTATCAACTGGTATACAAGTAAGTCATTGAAAATAACTCTATGATAGTCTTTTTTTTTTAAATGCTACATATGAAATATTCCAGAGTATAATAATAAGCAAACAAAATTGTAATCTTAACCTTTCTGTAAGCTAATATCAATCTTCCCATTTTACAAACCAACCTAAAAGTGTTATCATTTTCTAAAATTTACCTCAAAGTGAGCATCAATCAGATCAAAATACTCCTGTAACGGCAGCTGTCCAGTGAAATACAGTGTAAAGTTATCGTTTTTACTCCGATTGAAGTGGCTGTTTAGTCTCCCTGCCAGTTCCTTCACCATTAACCACATGGCTTCAAATCGGTCACACTGAAGTCGGTATCTCTCTACAATTACAATTTTATCAAGCTTTACATTCATTTTTTTTTCTAAAAAGATGACCATATCCCCGAAAAATAAGTCCATGAAACTAAGCTGTATAATTTCTTTGAGATGAAGCTACATATAAATGCAAAATTAGATAAGTGGCCTAATGGCCTTGAATTACTCTTATGATATATTGTACAACCTATCAGTTCTAAGTATCTTATACATTTAGAAAAAGCCTTGAAATTTCAAAATTAGGTCACTGTGATACTTACGAGAAGTCTTGGATGCCAGCACAGACACAATAGGACCGTTTCCATAATACTGAAATCCTAACGCAGCACCCGGTCCTCCTGCATTCTCACCAAGTAGATCTAAAAATGTAAAACCATCTTTACTATTATTTATCATAGTATGTACCACATGCTTAAGACTCTAGCAAAGAAAAGTTCTATCATGATTTACACATTTATTCAATTAAGTTTACAATTTACAATACAGCAAATTTAGAATTCAGTTTTAAAGAAAATGTTGCAGCATAAGGTTTTTTTATTCTAAAATTACAAACCTGGAAAGACTTCATTTAAGTTAGCTGGTGGCTTGTTACTATCCAAAGTTAGTTTAAACTCAGCATTTTTCACTGGTGGAATTGGTTTAATCACAAGTTTTATAGGGAGCTTCGCCCTTGCTGTGGCAACTCTTGGAGCACCTGTCAATGATGAAAGATTTGTAAAAAATCGTACAATGTACAACCAAAGGATGACAAGTACCATGTGCATACAACAAAAATTGTATAAAACTTGAGTAGTTTACAATCTTTGGAGGGATAACAGAAAACAGAGAAGTCAGACCTGATGCACTCATGTAGTTAGCTGACACCGAAATAGACATGTCAGCAGGTAGTGCCTTCCCGACCATGAAGAATGCCACAAAAAACTCAGACGGATTACTGGGATCTGCATTAAGAAAGATGAACTATTAAGCAGAAAATCTCAACAGAAACAGGAATATTTGAACTCTCAAAAAAAAATAAATGTACTGATTTATGTATAAACATGACGTACAATTATGCCACACATTTAATATGATAAGCATATTTTTGCTTAAAAGAAATTTCTGAATAAACTTTATAAACATTAGAATTTATCAATTCATATCTTACCAACAGAGGAAATCTCAAATGAGGTGACATTGGCCTTGAGCGGCCAGCTGGCATGGACATGCATTTTGATGTGTTCTATGGTCAATCTGGCCTTGACCTGAACACGGACAGTGATGGAGGGCACAGGATCAGGGTCATCAAATTCAACCTCTGTAGCCATCTAAAAAATAACCATCTTAATTTGTCAGGCAAATAAAACAAACAAATGAAGTCTGCTCTAGATTTGTATAAGGTTCAGGTTTGCTCACATGCGTCTAATGAAAGATAACTTGGCACAACCAAAATCTTCAGCACCTCCAGATAAATACATGAATTATATTCACTGAACTTTATTTTATGGAAAAGAAAAAATTCTATAACTTACAGAAACATCATCCAGGTTGGGATTGACTTGGGCTATCAGCTGTAAGTCATCTTCCTGTTTCTTCAGATTGGGCATCAGAACTAAATCACAAAATAGACACCTAATTATTACAGTGCATATACTAGCATTAGTCAATTTTCTCTACTTTGATTCTGAGTTTCAGAACAATAAGGAGCATGGATTGGGGATAAGAGAACCTTTTTATGACTTAAAGGATAATAATTTTATAAGTTTTGACCCACCCTCTTGCAGTGTTTTCCCTAAGAACCAGCTACTGGCCAAATTGACCGCTTCAATTGTACAAAATTGCTACTTTGAAATAAAAATTTCTTGTTAGAAATTTTGTTCATACCGGTAAACCTCAGCCCCTAGCCTGTTACAACTTATCTCTAACCCTTTACTTTGACATAAAGGGAGAACACTGCTCTTGGACCCCTTAGGGTTGACAATGATGAAATTACCATTCTTGTTCCTATCTGGCTATATAACATGATATAAGATCAAAAGTTGGCCTAACTGCATTTATAAACAACAGAATTATATAATAATGATCACAATACACATTGACAAACAAAAACATTAATATGTGACTATAGTGACTCTGATGATCTATTAACCAGGTTTTACCAGTTTTATGTGAGGACTGCTTGATTCTCTTCTGAAGCTGTGCCATTTCTCGGTCCATCTCAGTGTAATTTAACTCTCTGGACTCGGGAACAGGAGGAATGAACAGAGCCGGATCTGTACCGAGATAGGAGCACTCCAGACGACCTTTGTCAGACAAGGTCACTATCACACCCTTCAGATCTCTGTAATTGATGACAATAAATCTTTGCTGATAAATCATGCCAAAGTCGGATAGCTTTGTAACTGTCTCATCCACGTGGCAGCTTGAGTGCTACAAGTAAGTCTGAACATTGGACGTTTATTTTTACATTTTGCAATCCAGAATGATAAGATATTTATTTTTATTTATAGTAGAAAGTAACAGGGCCTTTCTAATTCTGCCGGTATCTGGTACTTTGACCTGGCTGAAATTATGAGTGTACCTTCCAAAATATTTCTTGGAGAAAACAAATCAAGAAAAATTAAATTAAAGTTGATTCCACTACCTAATTCGATTTTTGTAAAAGTACCACATTTCTAATCTTTTTGTAAGCCCTGAGTATCTATTTGGAAGTTGAATTAAAGCATAAAGATAAGTTATATGTAGTTTGATTTGTAGAGTGTTATTGTTTTGAAGTTTGTTACAAATAACCAAGCTTGTATAATGAGTGAAGCAGTCAGTACATTAAAAAAATTGCATAACTTTGCAGGTACCAAGTACTAGCTGTAGCTACTGATGCCAAAACAAAAGAAGAATCTCAGAACATTAAATCTGGAAAAAGAGTCACAGTAAGACTAATTTTGTTTCATGAATTTAAGTCTAAATAATCATATTAATGTAAAAACAAAATACTTGCTTCTGATTCTTAGATCTCTGCCAGTTACAATTAAAGTTGTTTTGGAAACTGATTTATATAATTTCATTTGACAGTGGGATTGGTTCTACAATCTTGGAGAGCAGGCCTTAGATTTGGTGGTCGTAAACTATGAAAATTGTCCACCTTCTATTATGGTCTTAGGTAAATGAAATGCCATTAGGAAAATGATGCACAATGTACCTGCATAGAAAGCTAGTTAAGATCTATACACATCTATGATAAAAATCCAAACAAGAGAACATTGGTTAGAAATTAATACATGTAAGAAATATGTACATATGAGAAATATTAGAAAATATGGATTATTTTGTTGATGCCATTGTTTAGTTACAACAGAATTTAATTTACAATTTACATTCTCTTAATATTATTCCCCTTAACATTCAAAATATATTTGAATTTTCACAGGAGAAAGAAACATATTTTGCCTAACTGAAATGGGCAAGTTAAGATGGATGAAGAAATTAGAGTATGAACCTAGCTGCTTTTTGCCATATTGTTCAGGTATAGAACCATGTCCTTTTCTGTTCCAAAAAAAAATCTGACAAAATTTTTCAGTGTATGAAGCTGATTTTCTTGTGAACCCTGAATATTGCTTTATTTGGATTCTTCAGTTCAACCCAAATTTTTGTATCTAGCTGTAGAAAATACTGTGAACTGTTTGGTGGCTACTCACACCACAAACTCTTTGATGGTTTACCAGGACTTTACCCTGAAGTGGGCAGCCAAGTTAGATTTTACACCAGTCCAAGTTAGACTTGGCACATTTCAGTAAGTCAATTTCAGTTTAATTTAAACATTTTGAAGCAGCAGTGTTTTGATGAATATTATTTGGCATACACTGTATGATTTTTTGTTTGCAAATAGCTGGTATAAACAAATGCAGCATATTTAAATGATAAAGTAAGTTTTATTAGTAATTCTCACATATGCAGGACATGGTACTATGGTACCAGTCGGTTAAGGGCAATGGGTTGGAGCTGAGGGATTTTTTTTTGAAAACTGGGAATAGTTACTGACACCTGTTATTCAGTATTAGGATTAATTTGAAATGATAACGTGTAAGTCACTTTAAGATCACAAACTTTATCAATTTCCTGTGAGTCATGGATTTTTAATCAATATTAAAGCTTGTAATGCTTTAATTAACTCAGGTAAACTATTTAGCAAGTGTACATATAATTTTTTGCTCTTGGTATTAGATAGGTACATCTTTTTTGTAAAATGTACATGTACACTATAGTATGAAAATAATAGGCTGATTTACAGCGAGTGTTTCTCAGTGCAACAAATATCTTTAATGAAATCTTGATGAAAACAAATTTTCATTTTCTTTTACCTGTGACCTTGACCTGTATTTATGGTTATCCAGCTCCACAGAACAGGTAAATACACTGTGCAGAAAGAATATATAATAAAACATGTTAATAGTGGACAGGTAAATACACTGTACATTTTATGAAACAAAGAGCAAAAGAATATGCTTTTAGATGATGCTGAAGTGTCGTTATCAGAATCAAAATTTTATACAATGCTCTTTACTTCTCAGAACTTCTTATGATTTAATGAAAGTTCCTATATATCATGTTCATTTTTGCATCTGTGCATATAAATGTACTTGACACATGGTCCAGATCTGAAGGTACCTGCAGACAATCCCCTTCTGATATTTACTGTTGTTGTTAATCAGGGCTGGCAGGAGTCGGTGGACGCCGCCGTGACACACCTACTGAGGACCACCCTAGCCAAGTCCTCCAAGGACCAGACCCTGAATCCTCAACCTCTACAGATCCCCGAGGACACCACCAAGGTCAAGAAACACATCGCCCTCATGTGTGATAAACTGGGCAAGGGGGCCAGGCTGCTGGAGGGACTACCTCAGAACTCTATGGGTAAGAAATTTCCTGAGGGGTATTGGAAAAGAAATGTCCATTTTAAATGTGGAAATGTACCTGAAGAAGGTTAAGTGTACCCAAGTGCAAGAGAAATTTGAAAATACATGTTTTCTTACACCAATTGTTGGTTTTGCAGAATTAACCTCTTCCTATCTTTTTGCTACTGATTCATGTAAATCGACAACCTACTCGAGCATCGCTGTGTAGATGTACAGTAAATGTAGAGAAATGGATAAAAGGCTGTCAACATCAAAAGATTTCAAATTAAAACCATGCAATTTTTTTTAGTAAACATGAACCCTTCCCCTAGAAAGGAGAAGAAAGCCAAAGTTTCTGCTACAAGTAAAACTGTGATGGAGAATGGACATATAGACAATAGTGATGACACAGAGACTCTTATAGGAAGTCAGTTTGGACAACATAAGAGTAAACGTAACAAAGAGCCAGATTATGGATCTGATTTAAATGGACTCTCTGATTTATCAATGCTGGGATTACCAGCAGAAAATGTGACGTTAGAAAATGGTGAGAATTGTCAGGGGAAATACATTCAGAAAAATTAATGCTAAAATTAGTGCATAAAATGAAAATGTATTGAAATAAATATGACCCTATTCAGCATTTTTGACATGCTCAATTAAGTTTTTCAAGTACTTGTAAAATTATCATTTACTAGTATAGATAAAGATTCAATGCCTTATAATTCTACATTATACAACCATTGAAATGTATAATGAGAATTTCAAGTCAGATTTGGATGGAATCTTAAAGATGTTGATGTCAGATGCATGTGAATACTGTTAAGTATTCTTTTTGAAAAGGGATCCTATATTGGGAATTCTTTTATGTTTTGAAAAACATCTAAATCTACTCATTGTTTTGTTACAGAAATGTCAGAAAAGAGGAAGAAAAAGCATATAGAGGCGATGGTACCCGATCTAGATGACATGGAGGATGAACCAGTGATGATGGAGAATTAGGAAGGTAGGAGGTTACTCTTCTGAATTATTGTCCGTCTGAATGTCAGAGCTAGCATACAAACTGCAGATTTCCAGTTTAGTTAAAAAACATGCTTTTATGCCATTTCCTTCATGATGTTGTGGTTACATGTACAATAATGAAGTAGTAAAAGAGTACCTGAATTTGGTTACTCTTCTGAATTATTGTCCGTCTGAATGTCAGAGCTAGCATACAAACTGCAGATTTCCAGTTTAGTTAAAAAACATGCTTTTATGCCATTTCCTTCATGATGTTGTGGTTACATGTACAATAATGAAGTAGTAAAAGAGTACCTGAATTAACAAGATGTCACTCAAACAAATTAATAACTACAGATGTAGTTACTATGAAATGTTTATAAATACCTTATGCTATTTTTTTTCTTCTTTGCAGCACTACATGTTTTACATACATTTGTGATAGCCTGAACCATTGTGAAATCTCCAGTATTGATCTGAGTGAAATATTCCGTCCATTGAGCAAGCAGCAGTTCTGTTTCTGTGGCTGTGTTATCAACTTTCTTACACCTGTGATATTTACATCCAGTCAGGTGACCTGTGTACTTAACTCTTTTTCACCTGTGATATCTACATCAGGTGATGTACTTACTTCCACACCTTGATTTCATAATAAGTGATCTGTTACAGAAGAAAGAATTGTTCATACATCAGGTTGTGGATAACATTTTTAGAGAAAGACAGCTCTATCATTTATTTATAATTTATTGTGTACTTTTACATGGGATTAGTAAATATTCTTGCTGATTTCATTCTTATTAACTTATCTATTTTCGTCCAGACTTGTTATTTATTTAAACATATCACTTGAAAGTGTGCTAATTCATCTTTGTGTTGTTTTGAAAATTTGTACACTACATGTGTATACGAATATTTACTAAATCTACAAATCAGTGAAATGTGGCAGATGCTGGTTAAAGTGTTTTTGTTTTATGTTTTCCCCTGTAATGTTTTTTTTTTGGCTCGAATGAAATATTTTGTTTGAATTAATGTATGACATTCAGTGCTTCATTTTTCTAAAATTACTTGTTCATTTCAATCATCTCAGGTTTTCATTTGTAATTTACATCAATTTTGACTTTTATGATATATCCTAGTATTACCATTTTTAAGCATAGAACTCTTCACATTCAAGGATATAAATGAAGATCAGAACATTTTATATTCTGTTTCAGTCAGCTTTTAATATTTCTCATGTCAACAAATAGAAAATCTTTGTGTGTTTTACCAGTTTATTTAGTGGAGAGCAGTCTTTGTCACCGTTGTTGAGTTTGTGCACTGTTAGTGTGTAGTGTCAGATCTGTTCACCCTGTGTCTACAATTGTGAAGGTTTCATATTTTCAGTGCTCTTTTGTGTTCAGTGGACAATTTCAGTAACAATATTTATTTCAAGGTAACTGAAACCAAATTACAGCTAGGTTATGTGTACATGTACTTTCTTTTTGCAAATTTATTATAAACTTAACAATTTTTATCACAAAATAACCGTCCTAAGAAGTAATAGTTTACAGGAACAGATATGTACTTTAAATTTTGACAAATTGGTTGAGAAAAGACAGTTTATGAACAGTATTGCTAGTGAAGGGAGGGGGTAGGTTGGGGGAATGGTTGCTCTAATGAGACAGAGAGATTATAAATTACAGGAATTTGTGTACCTAACTGTGATGTATGCTGTTTTATATGAGAAGGAAAAGTGTATATAATAGTGCTTGTTGCAGAAGACAAGTGAGGTTTGCTTGAGGTATAAAATGACTAGACATTGTAATTTGTAATATACATGTAGGGTTTTAAACAACATTTCTGAAAGATAAAATTGCAAAATGATATTTTTATAAGAAAACAGCCTTGATTTCCCTTCTCAATTGTTTTAATTTAGAATTTTGAGAAATATAGCAGCCAAAATGTGATATCAGAGAGGGTTATTATCAGATGTTGACTATAATAATTTTTTTAATGGAAGAAATAGACTTGGATATGAAAATTCTTACTGGGTATATTTACAATGTTCTATGATGATTTGTGGATGCATTGTTTGTTTTTATTTCATGGTTATTCTCCTGTCGACAGATCACACCCGCTGTGTGCTCTTCGTCGTGATTAGAAAAACATCCTAAATAAATATTAAATGGCACTTGGGACATACTTGCGAAATTTTCTATTGTAATAATAGAATGTTTTACGAGTAGGTGTATTATGATTTTGTATTTTGTTGTGCTTGTCGCAATTTTTTTTTTACATAAGACAGCCTCTGGATTTGTTTGTTCTCATTGGAAACTATGGAACTTCGAGATTTAAAATAACTCATTTTTATTTATCTTAGATATTTCATATAAAGAATTAAAGTTGTTTCAGAAATAATTATCGGCTTAAGCAGAGAATAAGACAAAAATAGTTCTTTTTTTCTTAAAAATATCTATTTTTGTACATTCATTTTTTTCTAAACATTATGTATGACAATTCAAAAAAGAGATAGACCATAACTGTAAAAATAATTCTTTACAAGTAAATAAAACTATTTTACTGATGAGAAATAATATTAGTGATTTCGATTTATACCTTAAGCATTTACAATATAAACGAAAAGAAATCTAATTACATTTATTTAAACAATTATAAGAAAAGGAGATAGCATAAGTCAGGCATCTCATTATTCACACCTTCATCTCATTCTGTATCATATCTGCATGAAGATGCTGTTTTAGTTGTTTTAAACAATCTCGCTCGTTAAGTAAATGTGTTGACCATTAACCCGATTTTTTCAGGGCAAAAAAGTAAAATCGCATTTCTATTCTTCATAGAAAAAAAAACTTCCTTGACTCCACTTTACTGCGTAGGTCAAATTATTTGTTTTCTGGAATGTCGCATTATGCTGGGAGTAATATATTTCTAAGGATAATAAATCAAACATGCTTTTGTGCGTCAGATATATCAGGGAATATTCTTTATATTCTGTGTCAGATACGGATATTATGGTGTCGTATTTCGATCGTACATGATGCAAACTACATAAATTATCTAAAAAGCATATATAAAATACCGGGTATATAGAACAAGTATTTGAATTGGCTATCAGAGACTTTTTACGGTTAAGAGGAAATAAATTGTGTAATATGCCAATAAAATATGAAGAAAACATGATATTTAGTGATTTTTCTCTTTAAATATCTTGACTTTTTCCTTCACCTTCACATGATCTTTTAATGTTTCATAAGAAGTGGTATCTTTAGCAATTTAACAAATTTGAATGATAATAATATTATGATATTAAGTTATATCAGTGATGTGTAAAGATGACTATCTCCGATGTAGGTTTTGATTGAGTCGTCCCGTGTCAAGGTAAGCCTTAAACGAATCTGGTGTTTTTACAAAAGCTGGATTTCAAAACATGCATCCTGAGCGTTGGCGAAACTGTTTTGGAAATATGTCAAGATATAAGAATAGAAAAAATTAAAAATATGTGAATACAATGTAATAAAATATGAAGATACCAAACAGCAATAAAACTCAAAAGTCCATTTAACAATGCAATTTGCGACCAAAGCAAATATGGACCTGTGAAAACATTAGAGGTGTAGTGGCTTGGGGGAGAAAGAATCCTCTTGTCAACCGGTAACATTCGCTGTTTGCTTTAGTACTGATCGTGCAAAGTGAAAAATCTGTAGACAATTTATTGTGTAAGTAATGGCTTAACAAGATTAAGTGTTTGATAAAAGTATACAGACGAGACAAATGCATGTAAACATATAACATTTAATTAATTTACTGTTTAAGTATTTCTTCATATAACCGAAAGAGATAGCAACGACACATGGTCCACTGCATCATGCCGCAAAACGCAATAAAATGTAAATGATATCATTTAATTGTACAGAAATACACGGAACAGATTTAGAACATTCAGCACAACAAATGTTTTATAGGCATCCAACTATTCTAAAGCAAGCAATACCTACAATTAGAACATTGCGTCTGTGGCTCATGCAGTGTTCGACAGGAAAATCTGTTACTCGTTCAAGTGACTACTTTACAAAATGACTGTCTCAAGTTACAATTTGAATGATGAAATATGTACCTCTATCAATTGCAAAATTGTAAGGAAACGAAGTCAAGCATTAGGATAAAAGTCAAACCCAAAACTTGTGAAGATTATGAAATGGTCACATGTACGTGATGTAACAAAACATTTGTGTTCTGGTAAAAGTTGTGTCTTACTTAGAAGGGGTACATTCTCTTACTGTTATGTACAAATTACTTTTTCAACTAAGCACAGACTAACGGTTGGATTAAACGAGACTGTTATAGATAGGTTTAAGTTTAACTTGATAAGGTCTAAACTTTTAATATAACAATGCATATACCCGGTATTTTCATTACACATATCATTTAGGCTTTTTAATTAATTTACAATATTTAATAGGTGCTCTAATCTATATTGTCGTGTGCAAAAGGTAACTTTTAATACATATTTACATTTCATTTTTTGTTTTGACGTTGATTATTCGTCTTCTAAAATACTTAAACAATGTTATGCCAAGTCATACATGTATATACTAATAGGTCTAAGAAGAACGTCGGCCATCTTGGAAACATTCTAATAGCCAGCTATTGTACTAATAAATGCAAAGTAGTGAATTCTATAAATGAGAATGTGGTTAAATGTTATGAAATTCAATACAGGTACATGTTTATATAATTTAATTCTCGTGATTGGAGTTGAGGGTAGTGTGTATTATGTTTAACAACATCTATCTGGGTTATAGCCTTGATTTTTATGCGCAAGAAATTGCACGACTTTCTAATTTTAGAACTGTGTTTAAAAAATATAATACCTTTACTCAAGGGTGAACAAAAAATGCGTCATTTCATAATGGAATTAAATTATTACCAGATATCAATAGAAAATTTAGAGGAAAAAATTCAACTAGTAGTAAATTAAGCTTTATATAGATGTAGATAGTGTATGATTTACATAAAATTTGGCACGCCAGTTTGTCCCCAAGTATCTTAACTGTAAAATTCAACCCAACAAAGTTCAAAAACTTTAACTTAATTTCTTCAGACTTGATTATTGGAAACAATTACATTAGAGACATCTAGCAAAAGCATAGGCACTATATTTAGGCTTGTTTTTATTCTTTTCTTTTTTATGTCTCGACAAAAAAATTAAGCAAAGGACAACCATTCTTGGGGTTATCGAACTGTATCAGGTTGTTGAATTCTATGATCAATTATTGGGCTGTTAACTGGGGATTTATATCCGGTATTGCAGGGTCAGAGATTGGCTTAATTCTGTAGAATTAGGGTAAACAACATTTTCAGACGTTGTACTAGACAACATAAACATTACGTAAAATTCGTTAATTTTGTCTGTGATGGGTATAATGGATTTTGTTTCAATAAGTTAATAATACGACCGGAACTGCAAGACTTGGGGGTCCTTTGATTGCGAACAATGCCATTCATAAGTTTCGCACCAGTAAATGTTGCAGATCAATAGTTTATTAACCTCCTTAAATCCCTAAACAAAAATTAATCATCAATCTTACAAAAATATGTTTTAACGATTCCTCGTTAATGTAAAATATTAAAGACAGATTTCCCGTCTTAAGACCAGAATCATGGACTCTGTAAAGTGAAACTGTATCTCAAAGTATTTAAATAATTTAGAAGTCAAAAGGTGTGCATTACCTGTATTCTGGGCCGTGCAGAGCTCAGTCAGCAAGAGAACGACCCCTACTAGGGTCCCCCAGCGGGTGTCCATCTTCTACAGGTATATAGGTGAATCTGGTCTCCCCAAACATACACAGGTCTATTGATACTGCGCGTAATTGGATCACATAGTCAACGTAAATAGAAAATTTATTGAGGTGACCTGGGTGAATGAGCAGCAGTGGAGCGTGAATCTCTGGCTGTTGAATGGTACTTGCATATATTCTTAAAATTGAGCTCAATTGTTCTTTTTGTTTATTTTAATTAGCACCTCTTACATAAGAGAACGTTTACGCACTGGTATGTATACATAAATATATATACATAAAATGTGCTCGTGGCAGTTATTTAGAAGTCTACATTTGCTTTTATGTTATCATTTAAAACATCTTTCAATCTTTTTTCTTAAAATTCGTTGCACTTACAAAACCTTATTTTAAAACAACATTTATTGTGACAAAAATTAACGCGGGTTACTCAATTTGTTTGCACAGACCATTGCAGTTATGAGACTGCATCTTTCAAAAAATGATAATTCATTGCTTAATTATTAGGTACATTCAACATGAATATCTTGTCTGTTTTCGTAGATATCAGATAAAGTTATAAATGTTAATGCCATAGTCGCAAAAACAATGAATTACGTCCTTTATAAGATAAGTCATTTAGAAACATAAACTGACATTTTAATTTTTGGATAATGTACGCGTTCCACATGTAGACGCATGGTTGACACGTAATTCTTATCTTGGTAACAACTCTGTTTTATGAAATTATATGGAGATAACAACCGGTTATAAAGCTCAAAATTTCATTAGATCAATACAAAATGGTATCAGAGCACACACGGACCTCTAAAGACCTCAGAGGTGCGATCAGGTGCCCTGGAGAAGTAAGTTTCCCCTGTCCATCAGTCACAATTTGTTTGTTCCTCATTATGATCGGGTAAAAGAAAGAGTTCGGTACAAATAATGACCCAACAATCATTTACAGAAACGAAATCGTCTTGAATTTATTGCTGAAAAGTCATTATATCGGATTAATAATATCAGTCCGCATTCGACTTTAACATTAACGTTCATACTCAACCAGAATGTTGATATATTTGTGATAAGAGTATAATGCTATAAAAAGAAGAGAAGATGACGATATTAAAATTTAAAATATTTCGTTTATCATAAAGTCTTTTTAAGACCAATGTCTATTTCGAATAAAATATCGAAATATAAATAGATACGCATATCAGACTCTGTGGATATTCTTTATTTTAAGTTCAAAGGGATATATATGCCACACATCAGCGTATGAATAGAAATGAATATTGTTTTTTATAAAACGTCATCAATTTGTCTGAAACATATGGAGATAACGAACATTATTTAAGATCAAAAGTCCATATTAATCAATACAAAATAGGAGCAGAGCAAACACGGACCGCCAAAACATCAGAGGCGAGATCAGTGGCCATGGAGGAATGAGCATCCCTTGCAACTGGTCACATCCACCGTGTTCTCCTTCTCATGATCGGTAAATAACGGAAAAATCCGTCGTCAAATCAGTGTATAAATAATGGACAATTAGTATGAAAAACGTTAGCCATCATTTGACAAAATCATAAATTGTATTTGCTGACAAGGTCATTACCAGTTTATCGACCATAGAACTTACGAAATAATGACTTTAAACGAGACTGTTGAAATTCTTGTTTCAACAACTTGTTTATCAATAATTTACCTGGTTTAAGAAAATGTTCACACTAAAAGCAAAAATGCTTGAAATTTTTAAATATCTACAACTGATTCATACCACTTCTTGAATATATTGTTGCACAGTACTCTTGAATTTTTCCTTCACTACTCTTAATATCTTAGCGAGGAGTAAAGAAAGAGGCTATGTTGAACATTTACTAATACCCCCAATGTATCTTTATAAGATTCTTGTGGATTATCGGAATCCAATATATGTATGGTAGTTCAAACTCGTTTTGGTTCTTTGGGGTATGAAAAAAATTCAAAACTTACATATGATTTTTGAAGAATTTCTTCCTTAGAAAGGGAATGTTGCATTGAAGGCCAATGCAAAAGTCGTTTCTTTTTCATTTATAAGATTGTGATAAGTTTCTCTTTATACGAATACAAAAATGTGCATGTTAATAACGGTGCGCAATTGGTACCTAAGTAGAATTCCGTCAATCTCTAAAAACTTGGAAGAAATAGACTTGGATATGAAAATTCTTACTGGGTATATTTACAATGTTCTATGATGATTTGTGGATGCATTGTTTGTTTTTATTTCATGGTTATGACCTGAAAAAAAGAACACTGCAGAAATAAATTCTTACCAAAAATGACTATTTAGTTGGATTTATATACAACAACTAGGGCCCTAGCCCCTAGTCTATTTGAAGTCAACTATTTTGAAACTGAAGTTAGAGAAGCCTGTGGGCTTTCTAGATCACCACAGTATCAAAAGGCAATTTTCTGAGGCACTATCGTTCCCTAGAGGGTCATTCTTTACATTTCAAGTAAAATCTTCACAACACGATTAAGATGTTATTGCTGCCTTAATACAAGAATTTTAAGTTATTTAATTTGAAATTAATAAAATATTAAGAGTATTGACGCTGGTCTTAGAGTTATCTCTCTTGACTTAAAATACTGTACATCTGAAATATACAAATGATTCTCAAGCCTTTACATGCTTGCTTACAAAAATGTGAATGATACTTAAAATATGAAAAATTGACATTGGACACCCCCCTCTTCCTGGAAACACGGACCCCAAAGAATCAGGAACTATAAAAATGAATTTTTTTTGCTGAAATACAAAGTTCCTAAAGCTACATTCACATCTACAACTAGAGAACATCGGTGACTCTACGTAATATGATTGGTGGTATCCTGTAGATGTGCAACAAAGTATCGGAATGTTCATTTCTGTGGCCAGTTGATTCCTAGAATTAGTACTCCATTTATATTTCACACAGAAGATAAATCACATAATGGAAAGGTCGTTTCCTGTTGTTCTGGACTTTTCAGAATTTTCTGGGAGACCAATGTGGCCAAATATTTTTGAAAACATTTATCTTTCTTTTATAACTATTATGAATTTGTTTCATGAAATACTAACATAAGAAGCTAAAGGGTAACCAGCTGTATAAAAATAGAAAATAATGTAATGCGAGGTATGGGAACCAAATATTTGAAGAAAGATGTCTGTTTCAATCTAAGCCGCCTCCTCTAGGAAAATTTAATTCCGAAACCTTGTTGCACATCTACAAGACACCATCAATCATATTAAAAAATGAAAGAACTAAAATTGAGTAAAATATACGGAGATTTCTCAAAAAAGTCTTATTTCTATCCCAAGTTGTTATCCAAGGTGAAAATTAAATTAGCACATCCACAGATCTAGACAATATTGCATTTCAAAAGAGTAGTTTGAAAAAAAAATGGTGTGACAAACGGACAGACTAGGATAAATATATACCCGAACTTTCTCCAGAAGAGTTGTTCTTTTTGACATGGTTGTTTAGGTATTTTTATGAAAACCTTTGCTAAATTTTCTCCTTTTAAGCAATTTGATTTTTATACAGATTTGATTTTGTATTTTCTTTTATGGATATGCATCTACAACATCTCTGTAGATTTACTTTCATTTCTAAAAAAAAATTCGGTTCGGCAACCGAATCCAAATGCTGCTAAGGCTTTTTAATTGCAAGAATGACATCACAACATAAAGTCTTTAAGCTAATACAAAATCTTTATTTGTTTGTTCCTGAAGAGTTTTACTTTTACTTTACATAGTTCCAATTTGCAATGGGAACCCCCTCTCTATTTTATGACCTTCAGAAAGAACCACAGAAGAGAATGATCTAGGACAGAGATAATTAAGATTAATGAAGATGTGGGCAGCAACTTAAGAAGTTATGGTTTTATTTATGAAGAAACATGAAATTGTTCTTGATGAGGAAAATGTAATAAATACGAGATAAAGCATAGCAATTGTAAATGAGATATTTAAGGAATCACTGTCTAGTTAGTATAGTATGCCAGGGCATCAACAATAGTGGGAAACATGGGATAATTTGCATAACGGGCGAAGCCCGTTATGCATAAATTATCCCATGTTTCCCACTATTGTTGAGTCCCTGGCATACTATACTAACTAAATGGTGATTCCTTATATTTCTATTTCATTGTGAAATAAAATTGTAGATTTAAACTTTTAAAATGCAGACATAAATTTATAATTACACGAGGATTACCATCCCAATTTCAATAGTCCTAGCCCACTGACGTCAAACACAACGGCAGCCGCACGAAATTTTCATGCATATTTGGCCTCCTTAGTGTCAGACTCAGAGACAGATGCGCACGAGATTTGCATGCATACTACGCCTCCTTAGCTCCTGACCTATCGAACTGCCTAATTTACATTCCGGCAGAAATATCAGGAAATCAACTCCGCTTAATTTCAAAGGGTTATCATAGAGAAAAAATTTAGAAATGGAAAGATATGGAGATAACGAACCAGTATTCAAGCTCAAAAGTACATTTAACTATACAAAACAGGAGCAGAGCAAACACGGACCTCCAAAAACATCAGAGATGGGATCAGGTGCTGTGGAAGAGTGAGCATCCCCTGCCGAATGTTAAAATTAGTTTAACTTTTACATATATTCTTTAATTTCCCATTTATATTGTATTCTTAGCCTTCCATCGGTATTCTACATTTCTCGTAAAGGTATTCAAATGCAGTACAAAATATAGGATGCCACTGGAGTATTATAAGATAAAATCAAAACGTGCTAAATCATCTGAAACGTGCTTGCATGTTGACAATTTTCGTATTTAAACATTTGTTTAGGGTTTAGGAATTGGGGGACTTGCTTGAAAGAAGTTAAAAATGTTCTTATTGCAATACATGTTGAAAGACTTCAACCTTTAGTAATCAGCGTATTATAAACATCCTTAATCTATATCTTCAAACTATATGATCTGTTCCAATTTTCGGAATCTAACATAAAATTTTAACTTTTCTATGAGCTTTTGATAATTAAACCATACTTCCGGGTACATTCATCTTAATGTTACAAATTGATTAATGAAATATTTTCTTTAAAAAAAAAAGTGAAGGAGAAAGTTTAGAATCAGCTTTGTAAACTGAATGAAATACATGGAAGTAGAACTTTTGACCTGGGATTACAGCATGTCAAATGTACATTGATATCATTGATCTTTTCGATTTCTATTCAGTCATCAATTCTTATTGCATTGTATTGTGTAATTTAATATTGTTACAACCGACGTCATTTCATTTTTATTTTAAAACTTTTCATTTGTGATTTAGTATTTTACATTTGTACTTTATCATTAGGTCACCTGAGTAAACTCAGGTGACCTATTGCTATCCGTTTTCGTCCGTCGTCGTGCGTCGTCCGTCGTCCGTCGTCCGTCGTGCGTCGTGTGTTAACATTTGAACATTTTCAGCTTCTTCTCTGCAACCACTGAACCAATTTGAGCCAAATTTGGCACAAAGCATCTATGGGTGAAGGGAAACAAAAATTGTGAATTTCATGATCCCTGCCCCCCTGGGGCCTGAGGGGTGGGGCCAAAACCACTAAAAATAATGCAATCTTTAAAAATCTTCTTCTTTACTCCTGGACACCAAGCAGTCAAACTATTTGCATGATTGTAATCAGCATTGAGTCCTCTACCAAAATTGTGAAATTCATGGCTCTGGGGTCAGGGGTTCTAGTGCTAGGGCGGGGCTAAATAAGTATACAGTGAAAATGCATTATTTCTTTGAAAATCTTCTTCTCTGCTCCTGGGTATAAGATAAACCAACTAAGTACATATTTATAATGAGCAAGAGTGCCTCTACCAAAATTGTGAATTTTATGGCCCCAGGGTCAAGGGTTCTGGTGTTGGGGGGGGGGCTCTATTGATTATATAGTGAAAATACATGAATTCTTTGAAAATCTTCTTCTCTGCTCTTAGGTATTAAATAAACTAA
>PRKT01000093.1:510575-564438 GCA_003671525.1 Saccostrea glomerata | reverse complement strand
ATTCATTAAATTTTCTTCTCTGTCTCTGGGTATGAAGTAGATGAACTACCTATATAGTTATGATGAGCAAGGGCCCTAATCTTGCAGAATTGTGTATTTTAAGGCCCCAGGGTCAGGGGTTGGGGGGGGGGGGGGGGGGCTCTGCTTATATACTGAAAATGAATTTATTGTTTGAAATCTGCTCCTGTGTATTTATAAAACATTTATTTATTTTATTGATAGGCAATTTTGAGGGTGCCTTTTAAAAATTTGTGCAATGTTTGGACCTAGGGTCAGAGGTTTATGTCACCGTGTAAGGGGCACTACTGATTATTGCTGAATATTACTGATTACTTGGAGTGCCTTTTTGTTCCCCTACCTTGCGTATGGGTATTCAGTTACCAAGCTAAGCAACTGTTAAGTGTATTGTTATGATGATCAATGGTGCCTCTTTCAAAATTGTGAATGCCATATAGCATCTGGCTTAAAACATGAATCAAATTCAATACACTGTAACTGGAAAGTTGTTGCATAATGCTCAGGTGACCTATAAGGCCCGTGGGCCTCTTGTTTTTATTGTATTTTATATTCTATAATCATCCATTTGTATTTTATAACTTTCCATTTGAAATTTTTCATTTGTATTGTTAACTTTCATATTCAATTCTATATTTTTCATTTGCATGCATATTTTTCTACCAAGCATCTTGCTTTATTCCTCAATATAATATTAAAAGTAGTGAAATAGAAACTTCAGGAGTACTATGCAACAATATATTCAGGAAGTGGTTTAAATCAGATGTGGATGCTTAAAAATTCCAAGGAACTATTGGAGAATTTGAAATCACAAAATTTTAAGAAAATCAGCTGCATTAAAAGTTTTGAATTTTCATCTTTATAGACAACCATTCCCCATAATGAATTAAAGTCTTTAATATCATTGCTACCTGCCTTTTAAATAAGATAATTTTCTAATTGACAATATCTATGATGTTTTTGGTGACCAGATTTTCAACAATCTATTGGAATCATCATGGGTACCAATTGCGCACCGTTATTAGCAGACCTTTTTTTGTATTCATATGAAGCAGGATGTGTGACAAATCTTATACGTGAAACAGAAGAAAACACTTGGTATATGACCTTTAATTCGACATTTAGATACATCGACGATGTATTGTCAATTAGCCATGGTTATTTCCATTGTTTTGTCGATACGATAAATCCTGTTGAGCTTGAAATAGAATAGACCACCGAGTCTGACACATCTGTTTCATATTTAGATAATTATTTTCTTGAAATGAAGGATATGAAGATAACGAACAGTAATCAATAACAAAGTCGATTAAACAATACAAAACAGGAGCAGAGCAAACACGGACCTCCAAAACATCTGAGGTGGGATCAGGTGCCATGGATAGTGAGCATCCCTTGCCGACCGGTCACACCCGCCGTGTGCTCCTTGTCATGATCGGCAAATAACGGAAAAAACCCCTCGTCAATTCAGTGCATAAATAACGGACTAACAATTAGAATGAAAAACGTCAGTCTGCATTTGACTCAATGATAAATGTACATGTTTTTGCATGACATTGTCATTGTATCGACCATAGAACTTACAAAATGATGACTTTAAACAAAATTGCTGATATTCTTGTTTCATCAACTTGTTTGTCAATAACTTACCTTGTTTTAGAAATTGTTCAGACGTGTCAGACTCTGTGGTATTTTTTCATCTCAAGCTCACAAAGATATATCGTATCGACATAGGAATGGAAATTACCATACGCCTTCGATATATCTAAATGTCGAGTTGAAGGCCACAGCAAGTGATTTCTTCTTTTCACACATAAGATTTTTCACAAATTCTGCTTCATTTGAATACAACTTCAGAGTACTTGTGTGTGTTTTCACAAAATAATTCTGCAAATGACCAATGACCAGGTAAGTAAATTACGAGTTCCATTTTTATTGAAAAAGCAGCCGTCAATGATATCAGAAAGCCTGGACTTTACATGTAATTTATCATGGGGAATGGTTGTGTATAAAGTTGAAAAGTCTCAAGTTTTAAAGCTGTTGATTTTGGTAAAATCTTGTGATTTCAAACTGTACAAAAGTTCTTTGAAATTTTTTAGTATCCACAAGTCTGATTCACACCACTTCTTGAATATATTATTGCACAGTACTCCTGAAGTTTGTCCTACACTAATGTCAATATCTTAGTGAGGAGTAAAGAAAGAGGCTTGGTTGACGTTAATAGTAATCTAACAACTAAGCCTTATGATATACGTGATGACTTAAACTTTTCAATCGCCAACCTCCGTTATAAACATGTACCTTTATCATCTGCATACAGGGTGTATATGTCACAGTTGATTCAATACGCAAGAGCATACTCTACGTATGAACAAATTCTTAAACAAGGTAAATTATTTGCAAACAAATTGTTGAAACAAAAATATCAGCATTCTCGGTTAGAATCATCATTTCGCACGTTCTATGTTCGATATGATGACCTTGTTAGCAAATAAAATTTAACGTGAAGTCAAATGATGACTGACGTTTTTCATACTGATAATATTATTGTAAAGCTATTGTAAACAAACTGATTTTGACAGATTTTCCCGTTATTTGCTGATCATGACAAGAAGCTCACGGCGGGTGTGACCGTTTAGCAGAGGATGTCCATGCACTCCTCCATGGCACCTGATCACACCTCTGGTGTGTTTCGGAGGTCCGTCTTTGCTCTGCTCCAATTTTGTATGGTTTAATGGATATTTGAGCCCTGATCCCACCTCTGATGTTTCGGAGGTCTGTGTTTGCTCTGCTCCAATTTTGTATGGTTTATTGGATATTTGAGCTTGAATAATGTCCGTTATCTCCATTTAAAAAAATTTGAAATAATAAACAATTTAATTGATAAATATATAATACAAATGGAAAAATCATAGAATACAATATAAAAGATCGAACATTGCAGCCTTTGCCTTGCAAAACCAGAATTGACCAAAACAAGGTGAAGTAAGCCTAACCATTTTATGATAGAAAAAAAATGTTCGCATCAAAGAAGTTCCGTGAAATTTACAAGATTTCCTTCTAAATACACATTCTTTGGTGTGTGTTCAGGAACATTTTTACGTTAATTATGTACACAAAAGTCTTTTTAAAGTACCCACACCAAAATGTTCGCCACTAGCTATTTCAACTCAGTAACTCTGCACCACGGAAATTGTTATTTGTAGGCACAAAGGGCACAATATAGAGTGTGTAATTAGTAGAACACGTTAGTCCATGAATAAAGACCTGTGTGACATGTGCTTGCATTGACAAATACGCTTAAAGCTGCAATTCAAAATCTGAATGATACAACTTTGACTTCAAAAGTGATAATTTCATTGTTTCTCATTCAAAGTATATCTTATTTTCAAAGCTTTTGTGTCTGTAAATTATCAATTTTGATATTATACAGTCACTGTACCAGATCAAATGGGGGGGGGGGGGGTCAGTTGCAAAACAAGATTTAGTTACAGTTGCTCGAAAATACGTTAATTTTATTTACATGTATATCGCAAAAATAATATGTTTCAATTAACAAAACTCAGAAAAAAGAAAATTTCATATTGTATACTAGTAGTAGAGTTTTACATTGGATTCTAACATTAGTCAATTCATTGTTTTAGTTGCGAATTTGATCATGAAAAAAACCACACAAATATTAGTGCTTCAAGTATGTCTACAACACAGAAAAATTTCAAAACATGTAGACATTTGCGCTAAAATTTTCAACCGTTTAAGTGAATAAAAGATTAAAAAATAAAATAACCTTTTCTTTTTGTTTTAGCGATTCGGTTTCAAACGCTGATCCGTTCTTTTTTTAGAGATCAGTATTAACTCTAGATCTGTTCCCTATTTGTATTATTTCATGGGACTTTTAACTGTTCATTAACGCAATATTTTATACATATCATCCAAATATGATGGATACATAGGAGATCTAACAGTGCAAGTGAAATAGCTTTCCTAAGCTATTTGACTAGGTTTTGAATCTCGCAATGGAAATATATTCAGATAAGGGACAGTATTCAAGCTCAAACAATACAAATGCTTAAAAATACCTATCAAGAACAGAGCAATAACGGATCTCTAAATCAACAGAGATAGGGTCAGGTGCCATGGAAAAGTGAGCATCCTCTGCCGACCAGTAACATCCACCGTGTGCTACCTTTCATGATAGGAATATAACGGGAAAAATCTGTCGACAATTAAGTGTGCAAATAATGGCCAAACAATTCGTAAAAAAGTCTGTCAGCATTTGGCTTAATGATAGATTGCATTGGTGACATCATTGTTTCGATCATATAATTTCATTTGATTTTTATACCCCCCGCTTGAAAAGTAATCGGTATGTCCGTCCGTCTGTACGTCCCCATGTGGGGTATTCATCTCTTATATGCAACTTCTCCCATACCACTGAATAAAATTTGATGAAACTTTCACAGAATCTTTACTAGTATTACATATTGCCATTGTGCACCTCCTATTTTATGTTTCGATCCGACACATATTTTGGGTTTCCCACAACAAAACATGGTCATTCCCATTATATTCATATGGGAGGCGGGGGTATCATTCAGTGAGCTCATTGCTCATAGTACCTCTAGTTATTAATTGTGTTTTAGTAGAAAGAAATTCTTCTATTCACCTGATCGGTCACATGTAGGTTATTTTTTCGCATTTTCTACGGATTTATCTGTATGCCCAATCTTGACAAAGAGAACTACGTGGTTGTGCCCGGTCGAAATGGGATGCTTACTCCTCCACGACACCTGATCACACCTCTGATATTCATGATGTCCGCGTTTGCTCTGCTCCCAATTTGTATTGTTTCGATGGACGTATGAGCTTGATTCTTCAAGTTACGCTCTCTAGCCAGCTGTGTATAACTAAAAGGTGTTGACACCTTTTTTTTTTCAAAAACTAAGCTCGTCACTAGCATTTTTTAAAACATATACGTTTACATTTCATATTTATGTACAACTCTTATTTTTTTTATTTATTTGCTTCTTCACCAATCTTTAGGGTTCAGTAGAAATCCTTTTTTGTTCATCTCAGCGAAGTTTGGGGAGCCTGCTAGTATGTATTACCCTCTTCTTTTTTTCTTTTTAAGTACTTCTATGCCTTATACCGGTATTGATCAGACATGCAAGGAAATTTTTTAAGTGAGTTTTATTGTACCAGATAAGGTTTCAGATGCTGCAATATCAGCAAAGGATTGACCAGGTTAAAGTTTTTGGAGCAGTTTAACATTATTGGTGCAGTTTTGGTTGTAGGTATTATTTCCAAGTTACTTTATGCCTTATGATAACCAAACTTGCATGGATGATACATCTAAGGATGCATACAACCAGGCTTGTTTCGAATGCTGAATCTGACCTAAATTTTCCGGATAAGTGACCAGGTTAATGTTTTTGGTGTGGGTCTCATTTCTAAGTAACTATATATAAGCCCAATGATGACCAAACTTTCATGTATGATCCATCTAAGGATGCATACTACCCCGTTTGCTTCGTATGCTGGATCTCGCCTATATTTTCAGGATGAGTGAACAGGTTAATGTTTTTGGAGGAGGTCCCATTTTCAAGTAATTATGAGCCCTATGATGACCAAACTTGCATGGATGACGCATCTAAGGATGCATACTACTAGGCTTGTTTCGGATGTTGGATCTGACATACGTATATTGGAGCAGGCTTATTCTAAAGCAGGTATATACCCTATGTTTGAGCAAACTTGCATGAATGATACATCTAAGGATACAAAATAAATGACTTGTTTGGGTTGCTGGATCCGACGTGTTCCAAATAATGGAGCAGGTAAAAGTTATGTATGCAGGTCTATCAGCAAGAAACTATAAGGCCTATATTGACCAAACTTGCAAAGATGATGCATCAAGGGATGAACAATCTCATACTTGTTTCAGATGCTGAATTTGAATTACATTTTCTTGATGGGCGCCTAGTTTGATGTTTTTGGATAGGTCTATTTCAAAGTAAGTGTAAATTCTATCAGATCAAAATTGCATAAATTTTGCATTTGAAGTTGTAAACTTCTAAACTGATAGTTAATTGTGAGACTCTACCTTACTTAAAGACAACATTCGTTGTAATCTCTGATTACCTATGTTTAAGATTTTATTGTGAAAGAGTGTTGCTAAGGTAACTATGGTGCAGTTTCAACTTTTTTTAATCAATGACGCTTTGACCACAATTGCTGTGTGAAAACGAGCTTAACTCATCTATAATTTTAAGGTCCTATCTTTAATAAAGCATGTATGATGAAAATAATGCTGCATATTTTCATTCAATATTCAGATTGTGAATATAATCCTAACTTAACGGTCGATTTGTCGAAAACATTTGGGGCAGATCAGATTCTACATTGAACAATCTAGCATACAATGTAGATGATGCATCTTTGAATTCAATCTAACAGTCGTGTTCTGAATGCTGCAGGTGACCTACAATTACTTGAAAAGAAAATGTAATTCTTTGGGAGTACATACTGCTAATTTTCAACCAAGGAGGGTAGCATATATACTGTTTAAACAACTTCATTTAATTATACCAAATTCTTCGAGTATTGTGTTCATACTGTGAGAACAGATTCTTAAGTGGGTGTTCCTTGCAATAGATAACATTGGATTGCATCACCAACAGAACGGGTGATAGATATACTTACATTCCCTCTCTTTGTTTATTTGACACGAAATGTCTCCTTTAACACTTTTCACATTATGTAATAAACGGGTTTTTAAAAACAATTTACATAATCTCGCGACTGATTTACTTTCGTTAGCTGGTTGCACTTGCTTACTAGGTCATGCAATTTGCACATTATGTGTTTGGAAAAAGAACCTGGTTAGATACTAGTATTATAATTCTAAAAATTTCTAATCATTAATACTAATGCATCTGTAAATCATGCACGCATAAGTTAAAGAAATGAGATATACTAGTATTGAAATATAATGTATGGAATTTGAGTTATTCACTCCTATTTACTTTTCACCCATTTTTCATACAATATAAATAATTCATTGCATTTTCAAATGTAAAATAAATTGATGATAAAAATACTTTACTTATCTGGGTTAATATATTCTGCTTTGATTTATCTTTCAACTTACGAAACTTTATACATATTTTACTACATGTTTTAAATGATTTGTAATATTCCCCGTTTCTTTAAAGATTAAATTTAAGTATACAAACTTAAATAAGCAGAATGTAATACGGTCAGCTAAAAAGGTAAAATGTAACTCCGTCTGATTTTCAGTAAATCTGCTTTGTGTACTGCTACAAATCTTTTCATTACTACATACTAGTGCCTTCTTTTCTCCATTTTCACAATATTCTGACTAAATTAAAAAAGATAAAGAACTGTATCAACCTAACAAAAAAACTTCATACAATGCAAATCTATAAAGTGGGTATCAAAGGAACCTTTGGGATTTCTAGAGGTGGGATCAGGTGCCTCAGAGAGTAAGCTTCCCCTGTTGACCGGTTACCGTGAGCCCTGTGTATTGATCAGGTGAAATATGTGGAGAGAACAGTATTCGAGCTCAAAAGTTCATTGAACATTACAAAATAGGAGCAGAGCAAAAACGGACCTCCGAAACATCAGAGGTGGATTCAGGTGCTATTGAGGAGTGAGCATCCCCTGTCGACCGATCACACTTGCCGTGTCCTAGTGTCATGTTCGGGAACAAATGGAGAAAAAAATCCGCGGACAACTCAGTATGAAAAAAATCAGTCAGCATTTGACTTAACGACGTTCGATCCCGATATTTAAAGTCTTAAACTTTTTTGCCAAGTATATTTTTAGTTTCTACATACATAGCTTAATTAAAATTCAAATAAAATATGGGGGTCAATTAATATGCTTCTTTTGGCGCTACAGTACATTTAATATGACCTTTTTGCACTGAAATTTGTGTCTAATTAAAAATGACATCTTCGATGTTTTCCCGCCAATGTTTTTATCCAATTCAAGCATGAAGCAAAATGAACTAAAAGTCTGTTTAAAAAAAGACACTTTAAAATTGTGACTAAGAAAACGTTTCAAATTGCCTCGCATTATCAATTATTTGACCTTTCTGCACTAATAAAATATGATTTTGGCATTGAAAATTTAATAAGCAAGAAAATTATTTTAAAGTCTTAAACTTTTTCTTATTTTAAGCAAATAGGTCAAAGTTATCTTGAATATTTAGAAAAAAACATCAAAAATTGGGGAATATGATGTAAATTTTCAGACATTACTAAAAATGTGTCAATTTTACGTTAAAATTGGCTCAATTTTTTCTCGATTTTTAAAAATATATTTACTATAATTGACACACTTTGTTGATAGAATTCATAAGAAATAATTTAATAGATATTTCAGAACCAGAATGATACATTTCACTGCAAAAAAAGCTTTGTGTGCAACCAGCATGGAAAAATAGGAATCTAAAATTAACAGTACTGTTATAGTTCAAAAGGGAAAAACTGATCATTTTCGTCTAAAAAACCTTCCGCCACAAAATATAGTCCCTAGCTTAATTCTACTTAAATAGAATTTAATCGCGGTTTTTTCATTGAATATAGGTCAATTTGCATTGTAGAATTCAGATTTAATGTAAGAACTTAAAAATGATGCAGAATTTTATAAATAAAGGACATGACCAAAATCCACTCAAAATCTCAGGATCGAACGTACTTAATGATAAATTGTATATGCTGACAGGGTCATTCCGTTGTCAAATTCAGTATAAAGTAGCATAAACAATTAAGGATATTACTACACAAATGAGGAAATTTGACGATTAAAAAATTGAAGTTATCTTAATTGTCATACAATTAAATTGTTTGCTGGTCCATACCTTCTATAGTCTGTAAAATATCTAAATATGAGGCAGACTCTGTGTTGCCTATTATTTCAAGTTCACTCGACGATATATATCGCATCGACATTTCAATAATTAAAGCAATATGGGCTGAATTTTTGAAAATGTTATTTTGCATCAAAATGCGTTATTATGATAAATTTGTATGTAACTTAAACCTTTTTGATCAATAAGTCTAAATTAAAGTAGAAGAAGAACTTCTTTATACAACCCAAGAAAGACTTCTTCATACAATCCAATATACAATTTTATATGGAAAACAAAAGTTTATTAACGCTATTTTTCTGTTTAAATGCTAGTAGTTATTTACAATTTTGCAACAAAAAATTCTGACATCAAAGTTGCAACTCATATTTCTTTAAATTACCTATTACGTTTATTGAAAATACGTTATCGATATACATGTGTATTTCAATGTCGAGTTGACGTCCACGGGAAGTGCCGTCTTCTTATGTAGAACTTATAAATTCTTCATATAAATCAAGTCAGCCAACAAAGGAACACATTTAGTGCCCATTGGAGTTCCAATGTTTGTTGGAAAACCTGGTCTCCCGAGACTTCTTGTAAAGGTTGTCAATGAACTCCAGCATTCTTCTAATATCAATTTCAGAGTACTTATGTATAGAACCAGAGTAATTTCTAACATAGTAACTATGTTGATGAACACTTTACACAGTAGTACAGTACAGCTTAGGTTACTCCTTAACAGCAGATGAACGCCGTATCATATATCATTTAGAAATTTAAAAATCAATCCTGAAGGTCAACGTCAATAGGTCAGCTATCATAGCATGCTTGGAAATATTTTGTCACAGGTAATGCACATGTCAAATATGAAAGCCATATCTCTTTTCAATATAAGGAACAAGATGTGTTTCTGAAACACTGAGGCCCCCTAATGGCAACATAGCGAAGATTAAACTTTTCTGAATATTATTATCCATAGATTTTTTATTAAAAGTAGGTCAAACTCCAAGGTCAAGGTCATTCTTAAAATCCCATGAAAGGTCCAGTCACAAGGATTAAATATGTGAAACATGAAAGCCTTAGCCCTAACCCTTTAATAGTTATGGTCAAGGTTTGTTTTTTAAAAGTAAGTTAAACTCCAAGGTCAAAGGGTCGAACTTCTTTGTATCCAATGAAGGGTCTTTTCACAAGAATTATATACATATGTGAAGTATGAAAACCCTATCACTCACCGTTCAAAAGTTATGGCCAAGGTTAAAGTTTTTTCACAAGTACAGAAATCTCCAAGGTCAAGGTCAATAGGTCAAGGTTATGGGCATTCAATGAAAGGCCTTGCCCCATGTGAAATATGAAAGTCGTAGTTTTTACCATTCAAAAGTTATGACCAAAGTAAAAGTTCGGAATGTTTGTATAAAAGTGGGTCAAACTCTTTCGCGAAAGCGGGGGACAATAAATGAAGATCGAAATCACCTTGGTTGCCTGGAATGTTAAAAGTTTTAAATACTGATTTTGAAGAATTTCAGTGAAATTTGAGTAAAAGCTGGATTTCCAAAAGTACAATTAAATTAAATTCTTCTATATTACCATTATAATCATGAGCCTGGGAAACAAATACGATATTGTTACAAGCCGGTCGGCTGGAACCAAAACATTTTTTATATCTGAGTCTTCCTCACTCTTTAACAACCCTCGATTTAGTGGAAAAGGAAGGATGAACTGTTTGCATATTTTCTTCTAAAGTTCCTTATAAGTACGATTCTTTGAAATATTTCTGACAAAGTTTTTTGAACATCCATTTCAAATGTTTTAACATTGTAGCGCAAAGTCTGTCATAATCTTTTATAAAAGAAAAAGAAAATGTTCTATCATCAGTTGAAAGACCATGGCTTCCTGTATTTAAGACCATTTGAAATAATCGTTTTAAGATCTTTACTTTCAACTACGTTGACATCACCAGTAATGATGTGTCAAGCGGGACTATAGTTGAAAAACAAAGAAGAGTAAGAACACATTTGAAAGGATTTTGTTTTAGATGTTCAATATCTAGGCACTGTAAAGTTTGCTAATAATCTAATTGTATTTGGGAACATCTATAGGAAATTCAGTGTGTAGATTACAATCTAAAATATGGTGGAATACAAATATGAACATTTTCATGATTAATAATGTTATCAATGTTCACAACATCTATTCCGGTCCGTTCTTGGCAAATTTAAAGTTTAGGGAATAGGTTGAGTCAAAATTGTCTTCCGACAGACTTGATGGCTGAAAGAGCTTGTGCTAGGCAAACTCCATAATCGCTAGCACTAATTTGTATTCTCAGTTGAAGTATAGACTTGCTTTTTCGTCTTGAAATTAAAAAAAAATTATTCCAGAAGCCAAACACATATTGGTAATTAAATAAAAGAATGCAGATCTATAATGAAAGATGTTTTTATATTGACTTGAAAAGCGAATAGTATTGATAATTTCCCTGCAATTAGCTTGGGTTTTATAAAACTAGGACACGACCTTCATTTTTTCACATTTGTGCTTTACAGGAAAAAGTTTAAGTTTCATAACTGCAAAGAAAATTGTGATTAATGAATCTAGATCATTAACACAGTTTTTCCACAGCAATTATCAGTAATCCAAGAGAAAAAGAAGACAAGAAAATCCAGTAAAATGTCGTTTTCTGTAGTATGTTTTGTATCTTTAAAATTGTAAATTCGCCACAATGCAGCAATTATCTGTCAAGGCGCATCTCATTATACATTTAAGGGTAAAACAATAAACATTGTGTTCTTGAATAACTAATGTTTATTACATTTTTGAAGAACAATGTCAAAAACACTTCTGATGAGCGCCCCCCTCTTCTTCTGTTAACCTTTCCGTGGTTTGAAATAAGAGAAATTGGAGTGGCATGATTATCGTTACATTTTTAGTTTTTTTTCAAAGGTCGAATTTTTTTACTATATTTTTTTTTTGTAATTCATAAATTACACACATTTGCTACTGTCAAGAAATCGACTAAAGAATTTTTTTTCATATTGTCTTCTGTAAAAGTAATCTTAAAGCTAGCCAAGCAGATCAAATATCTTTTTTGAAAATTAATGCAGTATTAATGTTTTTTAATAAATACTTTTGCATATTTTGAATTTTATCTTTTATCTTTGCCCTTCATCTTGTGCATATCGATTTTAGAGGAATTGAAGCAAGTATATTGTATGACCATATATTCTTAAGGCTATAATTAAAAAAAAAAGATGCAGTTGGTTGCGAGCCTATTGATTCTCGCAAATTGTATTTTTGGTCACTCGGCTTGATTCAGTGGTTTAGAATAAAAACAAACAAGAAAGACAGAGATTAGGCCAATATTAATGACTGGGAAATGTCGCATAGGAGCCGGGGTGCATGAGTACCTTAATTACAAGTATCTTCATAAGAGTTACACGTTCACGAACAAATTTCCGTGTCAATGTAAAGACCACATGCGTGGAAAGGGTATTTAATTTCATACATTTTAAAAAATATTTAGCCTTTGTCGAGAATTTAAAAAAAATACTTTGCGCCTAATTTACCATTCCACATTTGTATAGTAAGTAGTAATTGGGCCACCTCATACTGTTATGTTTAAAAAATCAATTATATGGATACTTATTTTGCTAAAATAAATTGTATTTTAAAAATTAATGGTGATATGCCTTTACCTCCTAGTATTTCTTGCATTTCGACAATCTTAAAGGATATCATTACTGAGATAGACCTATCTGAAGTTTAACATATACTTATGTTGCAAATTTATCTTTTCATCAGTATAACAAATATTGTGTGTGGAGCCATCGGAGATGCTTTGAAGTTCGCCTTCTACACCAATTTGCATTGCATTTTAAACATTTTCAATTAACATTGATACTTGATAAGAGCATTGGTGATCATCGAAGTTCATCAATCGCCACCTCTGCTTTGAAGCGAAGTGACCCAATTCGACCAATGGGATGCATCGTTACAAAAGGATATTGAAATCCTATTTTCTGTTTGTCATACAGACGCTTTTGTCTGATTGGAGCTTGTGACAAAACGTCTCGTCTTGTTTCTAATTGTGAGAGACGGTTTTTGTTCATCTGTCAACGGAGTGTGATTATCGAGATATAGTAATGATCAGAACGGAAATTTGATCAGAAACCACATCTGATGACAAGATTACGACTTCACGTGATCAGCAAAATAGAGGGTGACTGAATACCCAGTCTAGCCGTTTGAAATGTTTAGCATTCTTGTTTTATCACACTAGTCATTATATTGTCGTCGTTTGACAGTTAAGAAATCTTTAATTTATGATTGGATATTCACAAAGTCATCGTTCAATAGCACAAAAGTTCTGGCAACTTTAAAATAGAGGTAGTTTAAACATCACTAATTATTAAGTCCGTGTTCAGTTTGAAGATCGAGTATACTTTGTTTAACGAGAATTTTAGTATGCAGTACCGTAAATCTATCACACGCTCTGCTAGTAAGGAAGTACATGTACCTTAACTAAGAATTTATTGCTTTTGAAACAATAGAAGGAGATCTATATGAGAACTAGATGTATCGGTGCGTTTGATACGTGTCATTATAGTCACAGTCGTTGGTTCTTGCATTTCAGTTCCTCCTGACGAAGATTGAAGCTTGATACGTTATACCATTATTATACGGATGGGACGTTATCGGTAAAATACGAGTCTTTAAACGGGTAATTTGATTCTACATACCATCATTTATACTAACCATGCATACATCAACAGCAAAGGTGGCATTGTGAAGAAACACCTCTTCAATGTACATCATATCAATAGGCTTAAACCGGCCTCCTACCGAAGATTGAATTTGAGAACACCATAGCTCAATGTTAAAGGGGACATCTTTAGTTTTGACAGCAAAATTATACATAGCGAAAAGTTTGTTCAAAAATGTTTCTAAGGACAATATCCGCATATGCATGTTATCTATTAGACGTTCCAATGCTAAATCAGTTTTAGCCATGTTCGCTAGATGAGGGATTCTTGTCCGTCGGGGGAGGGAAATGCATGGACAAAAATCCTTGCCTATATACGGAAGATGTTTTCATGGAAGCGCTTGTTGCAATGACCGACATCGTTACTTGAAATATAGCAGGACCTGTGGAAAGAGAAGTGTGGTCGATTTGAATTATAATAATGAAGTACTAGTAGTTCGTTTTCTGTGGGTAATAATCATCTCTCAAGTACTTCAAGAGATATATACTAAATGATGCAGCTTTATTTTCAAGTCACTACGTAAAGTTTGGAATAAATGAATATTGAAATTCACATCTTTAAAACACATGAACAATAATTTCAAAATAAAAATCAGAAAAGAAAACAAGTTCAACGCTGACAAGTCTAGTGTTCTTCGATTTTCCAAAACATCTACCAACTATGACGAGTCCCCAGTATGGTTTCTTGGTCCAGACCCTGTCTATTTATCTAACACGTACAACCATTTAGGAATTCTTCTTCAATCCAAACTCATCCATACCGAGAAAATTGAAAATGCATGCAGGAAAGGACGACAGGCTTATTTTGCCCTCCAAATACAAGAACACCTTAACCCAGTCACCATATCACGGCTTTACACCAGAATTGTACTCCCTTCGACTTTGTACGGATGTGAACTTTGGTCCAACTTACGTCAGAGGGATGTGCAAACCCTTAGCACTTTTCAACACTTCATATGCAAGCATGCTGTTGGTCTACCAAAAGACACCAGATCTGATATCTGAGAATCCTTACTTGGACTTCTTCCGATTTCGTCTGAAATTGACAAAAGAAAACTGCAATTTTTCGGCTGTTTGTGTGAACTGGATAGCAAAACTCTAACTAAACAGATTTTTCTCCACCGGCTTTTTTCTTACTTACAGTCTCCCGAACTTAAACATTATGGCTTTATCAATGACGTCATGGCTCTTTTGTATAAGTATGACCTCCATCAGTACCTCCTTATATACTTACAAGATGGTTAATTCCCCCCTAAATACCTGTGGATAGATATGTTAAAGCAGCTGTCACCAACGTACATTTGGAATCAAGACGTCAACGGATGTACTCAGATCCGTCCTTTCTTCTCTTCAATACAATAACCGCAGGGAAATCTCCACAAACTATCTGGGAAATTCCAAGCAACATCCACGAAATAGAAATTTGTAAATTTATTGTCAAGCTATGGACTCTTTCAGACTCTCCTCCAGAACCTTGTCCCCTCTGCGAAGGAAACTTCAGGAGCATTTTCCAGCACATCTCTACAACCTGCTTGGGCACAACCGCCATCCGCGAAGCGTGGTTGGACACAATGATGGAAGACTTTGATATCATATTAAATGCCGAACTTTCCGGTCTCAGTCCACATGGCCTATACCTTTTTCTGCTAGGTGCTAGACTATTCTCAAGCACCTTATCTCATTTTGATGGGCCCAGCTTACATATGTTGAATTTTCGTTTCCTCAGGGATGCTGCAGCATGGTTTAACAGACAGTTGCGTAGGAGAACAGAGTGACCTGTCTATACTTACTGTTAGCAACGTAGCTCTTTTTCTACCTTGTATATCGCTCAAGTCAGCAATCTTGTTCTTTCCTAATGTAATATAATGTACACATTTATCTTTTTTTTCTCCTAATTGATACGTATTTATTTTTCTATTTTCCTTTTGTGATGTTTATATGATTTGAAATGTTCATATTCATGCATTCTCCTACGGGGGGAAATAAAGATAGAATGAATGAATGAACGTAAATCAGAAAAAATAAGACTTTTGTCTGTTTTCTACTCCAGTTGATCCGTATACTAGTAGATATCAATAACAGAAAGATTCCACACTTCAGCCATGTAAGTTTAACAACTCTGAAAATATAAAAATGTAAAGGTCGTTCATTTCTATAGATCCTTACTGTACAACTAAAGGAAATGCAGACAGAGATGAGCAGCTGGATTAAGACTCTGGTTACATAAAGTTCCATCTACAATGTACCTGACAAGGGCTGGCGGCGGGTGTGCCTTGCCAACAGGGGATGCTTTCTCCTCCTAGGCATCTGATCCCACCTCTGGAATTTCCAGGGATCTTGTTTTATCCCATCTCCACATATTTGTATTGTTTGTCGATAATTTGAAACCTATATCACCAATCGTTATTTTACCGGTCACGGTAGCCTATAGTAGTAGAGCGTTCGCTTCGGGAGGCCCGGGTTCGATTCTCGTTCGCTGCGCCGCGTCAAACCTAAGACGTACGCATAAGGAGTGACTTCCTTCGACAATCGCTCGGCGTTACAAATGAAAGTCACTGATCTTTCGGATATGACCTTAAAACCGGTAGGCGTGGGCACGATAAAGAACCCTCACTGCTCAATGGCTCTGCGTGTCGAGTATAGGTCTAAATTTGAAGACCTTCACCGGCATACGGTGTCGTCTCTGTATGAGTGAAAAATTCTCAATGGGACGTTAAACAATATACAATCAATCAATCTAATCGTTATTTTCATCTTTTCATTGCAGCCATGATATGATCGTGATTAAAATGTATAATATGAGGCAAAACGTAGATTTGATCATTTGACCAAAGCGATCACTGGGTTTTGTACCAAGAAAATAGTCCAATTTCCTCATACAAAACTCGTGGTCTCTTTGGAGCCAAGTAAAGGACAAAGTTTTCGTGCAAATCACCGTATCACAGATTATTGATTTATGGTGACTTATCGTTAATTAGCTGTCTTGTTTCTTAAATGAATGTATAGCTAAAAATTCGAAGCCTTTTTGCAAAATAATCATATCTTATCAATAATGTAGTTTTTTGTAATTTCCATTAAGGCCTTCATGTTTTATGAAAGGGAGGTTTCCGAACATGAAAGTTTTTAAATGTGCAGTTATTTATAAAGAAATAACTGTCCTTTTCGAGTAAATAAATAGAGTCATTTGTATATGCTAGAACACATTTTTTCTGAGAAGATAATAATATTGACATTAAGTACCAATGTACTATATTTCTTGCTATTTGATTGTAGTAATTAATTGTTGTACAAGAAAAAGACATTATATAAGTTTTAAGAATTTGCGACCAATCCTTTTGTTACAACGTCTGAACAATTAAATATGACCAAACGTTATTTATTTTTTGTCTTCTATGAAAAAAAAATCTCGCTCATGGAAAGAAACGTTTGAAAACTCTTATTTGTTTCAGTTTTTCCTTTTCTTTTCTTCGATACATATTTTCCCCCAAGCACTTGAGAAATGACAACTGTCATCATTTTCACCTTTGACAAAGTTATCCAGTTGAAAGGCTATTCATATTTTTAAAAAAAACAAATTTATTTTATTTGCTTATTTTTATTATTGAAATGGCGATAAAGCAAATGACGATGGCATTTCATTTTTTTTTAACAGTGTTGCTAGTAAATGCAATCTAACACAAATCTAATTGTATCAAAAATTCCATCTTCGCTAGCCAAGGGTTTCTGATACGCTACTCTCCTCATAAACATAGAGTAGCGTATCAGAAACCCTTGGCTAGCGAAGATGCAAAAATTCGTGATATGCATTTTCTTGACATATTATTTTTCAAATAGGCTCTTTCTTATTTACGAGAGGACAAAAAAATAATATAAATTGTTTTATTTTCCACCAGAACACTATGTACAAGAACATGTATATAACATTTTATCTTCAATAGGTAATAAGAAAACAAACAGAAACTTAAGAAACTCCTTCATATTGCATCGTCATCATGATCAAAAGTAAGTCTGTATTATCACTTAATTTACAATTTGGTTGTATAAAAATACAATTTGATAGATAACTGTAAAAGATAGATGGGGTAAGATACACATTATAAACAGCTCTTTTTATCCATAGTGTTTAAATATCTATTGGAGTGGATGGATAACGATATAGTATTTAATCATAAATTAGCATTACTTAAACTGACTAATTACATACTGTGAAATCACTAATTTTCGTGTGTTTTTTCCGTTGTTTTCACGGTATGAAGAGAGTCACGAATCTATGTTCACCACTAAATGCAATTATTCACATATATTACTACTGAACAAGTCATCAACCACGGAATCAAATCCCCATGAACCAATAAACTCAAACCACGAAAATTTGACCCCTCGAAAATATGTGATTTTGCATTATCCGAGGCAATTTCAATCCAAAAACCTCGAATACCTCAAAATCAGTTTAGATCATATTGAAAATTCAAGAGAATTCATTCCCTTGAATTTGTCATCTTGAGTAACCCTTGTTAAGCAACATTGTCTTGGGCAAATCAAGGGAATTTGAAGATCATCTTATAAATCATCACGCTAAAAACAGTTCAATTCAATTGAAAAAATCGACGCCATGTCAAATTCCCTTGGCAAATACACGTGCCTTATGACATTACATCTAATAGGAAAGCGAACAAGGAAATCTATTTTGAAATAAAAATCCATTATTGAGACTCAGAGAATTTAATTTGTTTCAGATCGTTAATGATAGTTTCTCCTGTAGGTAAAAAGTCAAGAGGAGGGGTAATGGTCTGCCAACAAACCGTGATTGATTGTCGGTCCATAATGGCTGACTCACAATTCAAACGGGCACCGAGAGACCTTGTGAGGCGACCTCGTGTACTGTTGTCCCTGTAAGGAACACAGAGAGACCACAGGCCACTAGAAGTTAAAGAAAATGAACATGGGAATTTTTTTATTTTGAAATAAATAATGAATTAAAATGCAATGTTTCAGAGTATTTGATATAAACGTATATCAATATCGTACTTACCTGTAAGACGCAAAGGAGGAGCTTCATTGCAGACTTTGATGCCAAGTTTGAAGAAAGAAATTTGATATAGATGTTACCTGTAAGTTTATATAATCAAAGAGATTGGACTAGATTGCCATATAATGATGAAAATAAATGAAAGGAATTTAATTTTGAAAATAAAAATAAACCGGTACAAGTGTTTTCAATTGGTGTCTTTATTTTGGAATTTTGTTAAAACAAAACAATCCAAATAAAAAAAACATACAATTTAGATATCTAACTTGTACAGTATGGATAAATAACTGCCATTGGATAGAAATACCTTTGATTTTCATAAAAAGATAAACTCAGAATGTTTAGAGTATAATTCTAAAAAAACTTAAGTTTATAAGATATTACTTGATTAATTAAGACAACATGAAATATGTTTCAATCATTTTATTAAAGAACGCTACATAAAAAACATGAAACAATCATTTTATTGCTTCTCTTAAAATTATGTAAAATGTGATGACAATTAAAGGTAGAGTTATGTCAGTGTTTTCTTCAAATATTTGGCTACATTGCTAAACTGATCTCATATGCTATTGTTAAAATGTAACTCTTCAAATTTGATAAAAAAGAAGTTTCTCTCATAATTCATTATACGACAGCGATCTGCTAACGACAGCTGCTGACTGTCGCTGAAAACTGCTTACTTCAAACTGCTAATGTCCTGCTCATAGAAGAAGTTTTTTTTTTTATATCTTCACGAATGCTTGAATAAACTTGTGTTAATTAAACAATCAAAATAAAGAGGGTTAAGATCTAATAATTTTTATACAGGAAAAGAATTAATACGTTTTGAAATTAGACAAAATGATTATAAAATTTATAAATAAACAAAATAACCCAAAAGATTTTCTGGCAGGTAAATCGGTGTACACATGTAACGGCAGCAGTATGGGGAGGGGACCAACTCGTGGGAACATCAATTTTTAAATCTATTTAAATTAGGCAGACAGCTATGAAAATAATTCATACTTTTGCATAGAATGTTGATTTATTACCAAGTATTTCGAAAAGAAAAATAATTCATACTTTTGCATAGAATATTGATTTATTTCGAAGTATTTCGAAAAAAAAAGAATCTGTAAGACGTTTTCACCAAATGCTGGTAAAAATAGTGCTTACAGGTCTAGAAAGAATAAACACCGTCCTCTCCTTTTTCTGTCCTTTTAGATGTGTACTTCCTATCTCCTGTAAAAAAAAAAGCTCTTGGATACTTGCTTAATGTCGTTTTTGGAGTCTTCTTTGGAGTTTTATTTTCAAGATGTTATACTTTCTTTTTTCATTTTCCGTATAAACAATCCTATGATCCTGTAGAATCCGTTTCTACTTTGGATTGTTGTTATATTGGTTCATTCAATTGTATTAAAGACAATGTGGAAGGTAATATCAACTATGTACAGAAGTTCTGCAGTTGGCAGAAAGCATTGGTGGTCGTACATAGAATTTCATGCTTCTGTATAAATTAATTTAATAAATTTCTTCACAAAAATAGAAAAACTAACTATTAAAATAACAAACAACTTATACATTTAACTCTTATTGCGAAAAAAATAACTTCTTATACGTGTTCTACAGTTTACAGGCTTTATCCTTAATTAGTAAGGTATCCTATCTCTGTCTCTTAATATTGTTACTCTATCAATTTAAATGATATAAACGTACATTCATAAATTGCAAATATAACGCATCACTACAACACTTACTTATTTCAGTAAATATTTACACCTATACTTAGCATATGGTTCAAATGTCTTAACGGAAGATGTCAATAAACATCGAAAATGATGTGTTTTTATTTCTCCTTGATAGTTATTGCGGATCAAATTTCATAGTTTGTTCTGACGCATGATAAAAGAACCACATCTTGGACTTCTCAAAGCTTTCTTTAGGATAAAAGTATGAAATGAAAACAACACTGTCTGATACATCAACTCTAAAAACAATGATATTGTCATTTCTCCGATGATACACCGCATAAACAATGATATTGTTATTCCTCGGAAGAAGCAAAAAATAAACAATGATACTTCAATAGTGATTCAGCATTATACATAGGAATTTACATTAATCAGATAAATAACTTTTTTTCTGAAATGAGCATTATATTAAACAAATATGTTCATATAGGTAATGAACTTAAATATCGTAACTTAAATATTATTTATGTGCAAAAATTGGACAAACTTACAAAAAATGCAAAGATACTCATGATTTCATTTTAAAATATTGAAATTTACTATTCGGGTTATTTCTGCTCAAAATTTAGATCAAAATACACAAGCATCAATATCAACTATTTGTGTTTCCTTTAATATTTCTGCTACTTTTGTTTACTCTGTAAGGTGTTCATACTGACAGTTCTGAGAACATGTGGTTCACCATGCTGAAATTGTTTCCATATGAGATGTCAAATTAGCCTTCTGTGTGTACAGGATCAATTCTATGTTAGTTCTTCGAAATGGAAAACACCGACTGAAGATTTTGGCAATTTAAAATCCTAGGCAAATGATACAGTAGCTGTATAGTTTGTATTTAACAAACTTTTTCATATTTTGTTTTGTTAAGGACATACATGTACATGTAACCATTGATGACAGAAAAAAATCAATGATTTAATGTTGATACTTCTTGAGATATCTATCAAAAGTAGATGAATGTTGTTAACAAAATTAAAATATTTTTTCATATCATTAATAGATCACATTTCTGTCCAGAAATTATAACAATAAAGTGCACACTTTATCATACATTGTAAATGTCTACTAGATACATGTCATAATTTGATTAATATTACTGGATTAAAAGTTAACTACTGATGCTAAATTATTTAACATAAGTAAATATTTTCATCACTATCGCATCTTCTACGAACCATTATTTTTATAAGATTAAAAAAATCCTCTGAAAATTACCATGCCTTATATAACCTTGAATATATTTATCGATATTAAACGTTTGTTTGAACTTAGTTGTCAATACCAAATGAATAACAATTACACTTAGAAAATGAAACTTGAAAAAATAATTCTTTTCATCACTCTACAGTATCAAATATTATTCATCAAACAGAACGTTTTAATGGATGTTTCGTCATATCCCCAGTAAAATCCTCAATTTATTTCTTTTTTCTTTCGGCTCAATCATCGATATAAAAATGTGATTAAACCAAATTCCATTAAACGAAAAATTCAAAAAGTGTTAAGCCAACTTTAAAAGGACACAAAATCATAAAAAATGAATCGAAAAGGATAATTTTGATTGACGAAACAAACTGAAAAGATTCAATTTAGTCATAAATCAAATTTTACATCGCATCATTTTTGTGGAAACCGTTTGTATCGGGCCAGTCGGCGACAGTCGGGCTTTCTGCCTGGGGACGGATGATCCGATTAGCTATATAACACTACAGGTCGTCAGCGCACCCGTTCAATTTTCTGCCTATTATCAGGCCTTAATTCGATGATTATTTTTTCCATAAGAATAAGATTTATTGATGTAGAATGCAGATAATGTAGTCTTTTAAATGTTTGATAACGGAGATGGATGAAGGACAGGGGTTCTTTATCCTCATGTTTATTCATAAGATTCCTCTTTCCTGGATTTTAACTTCTATTTTGTTGCTGTTTTTGAAATATTTGTAATAATAACGAAAGAAAAATAGATAATTCAATTGTGACACCTGATACTAGATAATGAAAAATTGAAATATGATGGGTAAATTGCATATATAAGTTACAACTTTTTCTAGAAGTACTCTGAATTGCATACAAGAGGAATCTTTATTTTTAACTTTATTAGCCGATTAACTGATTATTAAAAAGAAATGACTTTTTAAACCAAATCTTTTTCCCGTGTCTCTGTTAAATATTAAATTCCTATGCCACAATAACCTTAAATTTTTAACCGTCAGTTTAAAAAAAATCTCATTAATGAATTTGTGTGTTCATTCATTTAAAATTTGTAGACGACATTCTCAAAAGGCGGTTGTAAAATTAGGAAATAAGAATGCGAAATCAGATTATGTGTGTTTATGTACACGTATTTACTACAGAGTGGGTGTGTCATTTCATTGGAACATTAAATTTCAAAATAATGAGCTGCGCAATATCATATCATGTTTCAAGTTTTTTTTCCCAAACTTAAAAAAAGATAATGAAAATTAAACACGACTCGAACTTGATGACCACACATGATACCTAACACCTTATTCAATTATCTAGAATCAAACTTTTTTAAAAATATTAACTTAAAATATTGAATTCTTTACAAAAAAACATAAAGCTATTGTGATATAACGACACAGATACCAGTCACGAAATACAACCTATAAGGGGCTCATGTTGAATTTTTAGTAATTCAATTCCTTGAGGGTATAAAGGAAATTTTTAATTGAAATCCCCACGTGAGTCTACGTATATCTGAGGATGGCATCGACAGAGTAAAAATTATATCGAGGCAGGAAAATCAAAACTTTCTGACAGTTCCAAGGATAGAAATCTTTTATTTTTAATTGGTAACGCAATTCCTTCAGACAATTACTTTCAAATCAATTGGGAAAGGGGGTTGTTAATTAAAAGTGTACTTCAGTGTAATTTTAAAGATGTCATGCATTTGATAGTTTAATTCTTTATTTAATGATATCTTCTTACAAAAAGCAATAATCGTTTTTTTTTTAAATTTCCTTAATGTCATTTATTTCTTTGCTATAAAATCGCATCCGATAATGACCATACTTTCCTTCTAGATAAATTTTCTATTGGCTATGTTGATTTATTTCGTATTTTTAGTTTTCTGAGGGAAAGACAACCATATATAGTTAAAGATATCCTTAAAGACAGCTATGATATTTAAAAACAGGTAAAGTTGTAAGAGTTTACTAAGCAGATCGGCCGAGTTACAAAAGGTAAAACACATTTGGTTAAAAAAAATCTTTATCATAATTTGTCATCTTTATTTAACATAAGTATATCTCCTTTCCACAAATACATTAGTTGTCATGATAAACGTTCCCATTCATATCTTCAGACAGGGTTGTGTTTATAATATAAATTAACCTGTTTAATAAAAACCCATTTTCGGCGCCCTTGTTTTCTGATCTGCTAATAGGCAAAGTAAATTGAGAATACTTACAGAAGGGAATGTTCATTGTAAATTTTAATGTACTTAGTTTCTCTCGATATAACCCTATCTCCGAACTAAACAAACAAAAGCTTGTATATACAATATTTTAACTTGGGTTTGCAAACATGATTTGGTTCTGGCAAAGAAAACACACACGCATGGTCTGTGTAGGGAAACTTGCATTTCTTAAGTATAATACCTGTAATGTAAACAAACATAAATTGCTGGCGAGAATCTTTTACACAGGTAGGTCGGCTTCCTGGCATTAGGGACCTCCCACTAACAAACGATGGTCCAATCTCCGGTCCCCTTTTGTGCCAAATAGGTTGAATTGACAGTCGGGGGGGTTTGTGTGTCTTTAGGCTGGCAGTAAAATGAACATGGCTTAGTTTGTTTATGAGGGCTAATAATGATGTGCTTCTATTAAAATGGACAGTTCCATCAAAGGAAAGAAGACCCATAGTTTACAAAGACTACAAACTTAAAAAGACAATAGTCTTCTAAGACTATGGATGCACTCAGTTGTTAAGTATGCCTTTCGTTCTTGAATTAGCATTTGATTTAACGTCCATAAAACGCATATGATTAACATTTTTTATGCTGCAGTTGTATAATATTGGCGTTTCATATATCTAGGTGTCAGCTACATAATCAACAGAGGTATATTATTCCGGATGTATTCCAAACCCGGCATAAAGAGGTGCTTAATCCCACAGAATACGGTAAGTGAGGGCATTGACGATAACTCATCAAATGACGATGCTGGATTAGATATCATCCTCTAATCATCGATTTGATCAAGGAATTTTTCATCTAACTTCTGAAAGAAGTTCTTTTATTTATTTATTTTTTTGGAGCGCATTTATCATATTCCTTCGCATTTACCTGCCAAATGTGACTTTATGCCAAATGTGACTGTATTTATCTATCGTTTAAGGCCCCAGTAAATTTCATTTATCCTGTTATATCTGATATTCGACACATTCCTAGCGTGTCAACTTTGTGGAATAAAAAGAGAAACTAATTTATTTTTTAGTCTATTTATCTTAATCTGGAATATATATAGGGTCGTAAATCGATCAAACTTAAGCAAAAAATTTTCATTTCATATATACGGTCCTAAAATCATTACGAACATAAAAATCGCGTAAATTCTTCAACACAGCAATATTTATTTTAGTGCGTCTTCACCTAGAGGAAAATCGTAAATTTTAAAATCGAAAAATAATTGCCTTTTAAGTATTTTTCAATCTTACTGTCATAAATTTTTTGCATAACTCTTGTTGATGTCTAATTAATGTTGTACGATGGTAAATTATGAAACATTTCTTTCCTACCTGCCGGGGTTAATGATTTTATCGCTGTTGCGACAATGGCTCAGATAGAGATCTCTTCCCACTCGGGTGCCCGACACTCGCTGTCTGAGAAAGTGTCGTAAGACGGAGATTTGGCGACATGAGAAAATAATCGGGAACGCAAAAAGAATACGGTGGATTAGCGGCGACCCCTCTTCTCGCGCGGGACACACATTGTGTAAAATACTTAATTAAAATATTTTACATGTGAACACATTATCATTTGAGATGATAATCTCAGATTTGTTCCTAGATAGGAATTGTCAAGTAAATTATGTTCTCTGCGAATTAAGGCCGATAATTCCTATCAGATGCTTAAAAAGATTATCAGAGAGAAAAAATGACAAATTAAACATCATAATTACTCTACAAGTATATCTGATGCCTTGTACTATTAGCGGACTATTTATGTGGTGTATGGACCCTATCAAGTTTCATATCTGTTTTGTGTTTTATTTTTCAGATTTGATTGCAGCCATGATTCTTGATCAGATCTAAGGATATCTCTGGGCAAGTCCATAAAAACGCAGGAGCAATTTAGATTGGGATGTTATACCTGCTTGTCTTTTACGTGGATTGGATATAAATCTTCGAATGACTTACATAACGATTCTAACATATCGCAAGGCCTTCATGTCTTCTAGCGGTTATTGGTAAACCACTTAATTATGGTGTACAAGATAAGAACAGGACATTAATGAAAACTAATTACTATCATGTTCCTTAATGCGGACCAGAGTCATAGCACCCACTGACAAATTTTTGGAGGCGTGAACATTCAGGAAATTTATTTATCTTGGAGAAACAACCAACACAGAATTGGAGGAAACTTTGCGATATATTTGGTTTTATCTAGTCCTATTTATCATATATTTATTTTTTATGAATTTATTTTCATGAAAGACATTCTCCAGACACTTTCTAATTGATTCCCTTCCTCGAAGTTATCTTGTTAACTTATAAACTAAATTACGGGCCAGACACTCTAATAACTCTTATTGGAAGGAAATCTACAAGCCTCTGGATTTTTATCTTCACAGATTCAAATGAGAGAAAAATTCACAAGACCACGTCTGTGAACATTTGACTATTTTGTCTTTGCCAAAAAAGAAAAGAAATAACTCAAAAATTGGAACGTTTAGTTTGCATAATTTGATTGGCGACGCGTGCCTTGCGAAGAACGCGGGATGAAACAATACTATGAAAGGATTGACGCATTTGGACGCATCAGCATGCCGTAAAATTTTCATAGGAGCACTCTTCATCCTTGTATTTGCGAGCCATTCTGAGACCCAGTTAATAGGTAAGACTATAAACTTTAAAAATACCCGAGTAATTAAATTTGATTAAAATCTACTAGTATTCCTGTCTTGTGTAAAGGAATCGGTCTAACGTTCCTTTGACCTGGAATGGTATTTTATTGATCCTTTAATTAAGATGACAAGATTTGGAATTAACGAGTGCGGTTTTGTGATAATACGTGTTACCGCGTCTATAACAAAGACTGAACAGATTAATCACATAAACTGACACATATATCTATTATTATGATTTTAAATCGATATTAATAAGTGCAGACATGCATAAAGCATGATTGCAATTGCTTTGGTTTGAGATAAGCCAAGGTTTTAATGTTAACGACGTTGCGTTTTGTTTCGCTTTTATTTCGTTTTTGACTTTGGCATTTACAACACCCCCGCTTGGCCTTTTAAATATCATATTTATGGTAATATATTTGATCTTCCTTGAACTTGTTAAGCAGATTTTATGATTTTCAGTTGTAAATCATGTTTATTTTTCATCCAAACCCCGATTTTTGACAGACCGTAGTGAATATGAATTAGAGTTTTTGTGTAGTATATAGTTCGATAAAATAAAATTAATTAATGTGCAAAATATTCAATGACAGGTGTCAATTTTCTTCTTTTCATTTACATCTCTGATTTATCTAATTCAACTGAGAGACTCAAAAAGTATGTTTCAACCGTTCATTTTCAATTAAGTGTAAAAATAGCACTTTAAGTTATAAACAAAATTTTTTGTAACTAATTTATAGATTTAGGATTTTCTTTATTAACAAATGTTCGCGCTTGAAAAAAAAAATGCTGATAGTTTTTAATGTTTGGCTATATTTTCATGTCTTGTCGTATAATAAACAATCGGTGTTAAAAAGGCTTCGTTGCATTTAGTATAATTATATACAAGTATTTTTTTTTATAAATTAGACTTTTACGATAATGACTTTCAAAGCACAAAGAAGTGTACAGTTAGATTATATTCAAAATTAGGAAAGAAAAAAATATTTATACAATGAATTATTATTATGGGAATGTGAATGAAATTTTCAGCATTTAGAATTTTGCAACAATATTATGGCGATTTTATTGAGAGCCATTGTCGGAAATCAGCGTTGAGTAGAATCTGATATTGTGAAAAACCTATTCTTTTTCTTATCTCCGCGTCAAGGGCACTGGATATGAATTGAATTTCTCCTCAAAGCTTTCTGAACAGACATAAATTATCTGCCATAATTTCCAGAATTTGATGAATAAAACTTGCACTTAATTCACTTTTTCACAGTCATGTTATTCTATTCAAAGAGTTTTAACACGTGTTTCTGGCTACCTTACCTACCACACTGATCAACCTTATTATAACCGAATATTAATAAATGTGGAAGATATCCTTCACTTCAGTCTAAGACAGAATTCCCTTAAATCGCTGGCCGTTAGATGATAATAAGACTACAATAATTCGCCTCCATAATTTCAAAGAGGCATTTCTTTTTTAAATGTGACAGTTGTGATATTTGATATTAAAGAGAGAAAAAGAGATATGTATATGCAAAAAAGTTAACCAAAAGCCATAAATTTAACGTCTTGTGACAAGGCTTTCTCCGCAGGTGTTAAGATCATATTTTCCAGTTTAAACATTTTTAGTGCTGTCTGATGATTAATTATAAATGCTGCATTCGTTAGCCTAAGAATTCATGAGCCTTTATAATTTTTTTTCCAAGATTTATTTTCTCTCGCTGAAAATAAAAGTAGGACGATCAAATTGACTCAAGCAGTTAAAATAAATGAAAAGAAAAAATAATTCATTTGCCAGATTTGATATTTGAATAATTTGGCATAAAATGTATGCTATTTGGCCAATTAAGTACAAGGATAATTCTAATTTGTAATGGACAATATTGAATAAAATTAAATTAATGATGATGCATATTGAACAGTTCCTTTATGTTCAATAGTTATTTTTTACGTGATTAAGCCTTTCCATCATCTCTGATTTGTAACCATTAACAATAAACACCTTGCTTTCTGGAGACATCAGTCTGTGTTAGACTTTGTATCGATGGAGGACAGGACTATATATTACCATGTAAAACATTTAAAAGATCCCGAAATCTCTCTCATTTCCTTTACTGGTGAGAAATCTGAACCCCATTAAATCTGAGAGTCATTTTTTTTTCTTTTCCGTTTTCTTTATATTTTGCGAAATAATTATATTTGATGTAATTCCTAACAAAACATTGATTTCATGAAACAACCTAAAATAGAATTTAAAACAATTTCTGAGCAATGTGCTTAAAGCTAATCAATGAAAATACGATGACAAAGAAATTGATTTAAATCGTTTTTCTGTATATTTCAATATATATGTCATTTTCGTTCAAAAATAGTTTCCAACAATATACAGCAAATCTCATTATGTAAATTTTCAGGACTAAAACTCCATATTTTGAATATAGAACGAAAAAAGCCCGGGTTAATTATAACCCACTGTGAGACAACTAAGTCAGGGGAAAAAAATTAATTTTCATTAACATATTGAAAAGCTTTTCTTCTTAATTAGTTCGTACTTAGTTGGAATAATGCACTGGACTTCAAATACGAAAATCTTTATTCATTATATCTCTTAACTGGTACAGAAAACTCGTTCTGGGCTCTAAAATTATACATTATTTACATGTTGCTTAAAAAACGCATTTGAAATTTATATTCGAAATATAAATGTGTTTTAGAGGGTTGTTTGAGTCGGTGAAATATGACCACACACGGAAACCAGACTGGCGCAAGTAAAAGGGATAATTCAATCCATGATAGCCGTAAATTAACAGAATAAATCAACCAGACAAACTCATTTAATGCCGATCTGTTTCTAAGACTAGCAGAGAAAATCTGTTTCTAGGTATAAGACTTAAAAAATCGTTTTTCAATCCCCCAGTTACAAATTAAAAAAAAATGAACCAATTTTAATGTTTTTGGTCCACATTATTAATGTGAATGGTTTTATTTTTCTAAAGAAGTGAAATCTTATTGTGAATAAAATACTGTAACAAACTGTCGTAAGGAAAATTGCCTGCCGAACAAATTTCACATTACAAAACGAATCTAATTTATGGCCGGCAGACAAACATGGAATAAAACTTTCAAATTGCTAGTTGCAGACGACTACTGTTCCTCTATTATCAATAAAGCGGGAGACGGTTAACTGAGGAATTTTTCATTTATAATTGGCAAAAATGTCTTTTTTCTCAGTAACAAATATCTTTGCCCATTTTGACGTCTGCTGCAGAAGCACTCGTTTGTGTAGATTGCTTGTATAAATATTGAGAAAATGATTCAATGTTGTTCTAATCGATGATTTGATAATGTAAAATCTTTTGTCGCTGAATTAAATTCAAGCCTTCTCTGGCTACCGGAAACTGTATGTTTTAGGCGGGAAGTTTTTACTGTTGATCTATTCATGACACTATCGTCTGCTCTGTAACTGATTTATGAATTTTCACTCAGATCATTGCATCTCTATTAAGATTTATAAATCTCTCCATACAAATATGTGTCGCCTACCTCTCAATGTACCCACCGAGGCTTATGAAGACCCGCTTCATGAATACACCGAATTTCCGGGGGTGGTTTCTCTGCAAAAAGAAGATTCCAAATGACAACACAGCAGGCGTGTCCTGTGATCTTGTACCATAGCTTATGATCTTAAATGGACGTTTTGAAGATTGCTACATTCCGGCTTTTAATTCGATAAAGTGATTTTAGTTAAAATGTTTCATTTATTCCTTGGCGACAACACATAATTATCACAGCTTAATAAAAATCCATTATTGACTTTCTTATTATTATATTTTTCCTTATTTTATATTATTTTATTTATTCTTAGGAAGCATAAGGCGATGTGAAAAAGAAGGTGAAGAAATTTTCATCCCAAACATTACAGACAATCCGTGTATATCCTGTTTCTGTAAGGTAAGATACAAAATAAAACAAAGATTTGCATTGCATTGCACAATGTTACAAATATATTTACTCTTATCCTACACTTTAACCACCCAAAAGAACATATTTTAGATACTTTTAGTATGAAAACCATTTGATACATTGACGAAATCACAATCGTTAAAACTCTAAATTTATGGTATACATAATGTACAGGAGTCATGCCTGTATCTCTAAATAGTGACTAGAAGCCCTCAAAATAGTTTTCGGTGATTTGCCCTTTGATTGAGAGAGAGAGAGAGAGAGAGAGATTTAATGAACTTTAGCATATCTAAAAGGTGAACTAGTTATTCATAATTACACGTAAGTTACCTTCATATGATTTGTGCTATCAACGAAAAATTGAAGAAAAGTGATAGTCTGTATGTGCAATACCACAAAAAAAAATAAGTGGATGGTTCTGTATTTATTATAAAATATATTTTTGCCTTATTTTGGTTGAAATCAAAGAAAAGGGTGAATTAACCACTGATCGATCTCAAACATACATATATCCAATCCTTTAAACACTACAAAATAGTAGACCTTCTTTGATGTTTATATGTGTTTCTTTACTTTTCCAACACTTTTAAAAAATCGTTATAGGTCAATATCGAAATTTTGAATGAAACAAGTAATCATGGTCATAAGTCAATTGAAACAATACCGATTTTGAGAAAAGCAAATATAAATCTTTAAAACCTCCGCAAATCTCATTTTTTATGAAACATATCGAGATAACGTACAGTATTCAAGATCAAAAGTCCATAAAACAATTGAAATTGAATCAGAGGAAACACGGAGCTTTAAAACATCAGAGGTGGGATCAGGTACCATAGAGGAGTGAGTATCCCCTGCCGACCGGTCACGCCCGCCGTGTGCTCCTTGTCATGATCGGGAAATAACGGGAAAATCCGTCATCAATTCAGTGTATAAATAATGGACTAACAATTACTATGAAAAACGTCAGTCAGTATTTAACTCAATGATAAAGTGTATTTATAATGACAAGGTCATTGTATCGACCATAGAACTTACGAAATGATGACCTTAAAAGAAACTGTTGTTATTCTTGTTTCATCAACGTGTTTTTCAATAGTTTATCTTGTTCTAGAAATTGTTCATAGGTAGAGAATGCTATCGCGTCACGAATCAACTGAGATATATAAACTCCGTATGCAGGTGATGAAGGTATATTGCTGCATAAGTAAGGGAAGTTGACGATAGAAAAGTTTAAGTCATCACGTTTATTATAGAGCTTGGTTGTTAGATTACCATTAACGCCTTTTTCAAGTAAAAATATCCAAATCCTGAACCACAATTTGTCGTTGAGAATGATTTAATGAAAATTCTTGAAAAGTCGTACATTTTAATGCCGCTGTTTTAGTAAAAAAAAATGTGAATTTTGATTTTCAAAAAAAAAAAAATCTTTTGAGTTCCTAAGTACTGCGTATCCACATTTGATTAACAATACTTCTCAACACTATTTCTGTTGTTTCACGGTACTATTGAATTGTCTTCTTCAGTGCTTTTAAAATACTCTACATGATTAATAGAGAGCATCTCAATAAAATGTGAAAATTGAATGCATCTTTTAATCTCAATGTTTTCTTTCTTTTATAAATAAATTCATTCATTAATTAAAATAATAAAAACCAACCAAAGAAAAATATTTTTTATTAAAATAATACTGGTAATAATCGTTTGAAATATATGTACAATTGATTTGTAAAAATATTAGAAAATAATTGAAAAAATCTCAGCTTAAGTAAAACTTCCACATATGCTTAACAAAATAAAAATGCTCTGGAAAATTGTTTAACTTTCCATATCATGGTACATAAAAAAATATTACATAGTAAATGCAAACCGTACGAGAATCTACAAAACTACAAAACTAAAAACAAAATATTTGAGCATTACTTGTTTTATGACCATTTTGACATAAGCACACTTCTTGAAGTCTCTACGACCAGTATAGACCCAATATTTTATGGAATTACTTACATTTCGGATCTCCCTATTTGTTATGACTCTGCATGTCATGTAGTATCCCAGAGTCTCCTTTCGAAGTCTATGTTTGTTCACAAAGCCAACATGATGTTTTTGCTTCTCAAGCACAACAGCTTTCTGCCTTACTACGAGCATAAGTTCAACAGGAGGCAAAAACCTATTGAAATGTAAAGACATAGAGAGATAAGTATTAGATACCAAATTATATACTCAATAACTTTATATCAATTAAAAGACTTAAATAATAACGTAGTATTTTGTTTTATTTATGTTCATTTGTCAACAGTAAAGAATTGTTAATATTTTTGAAGACAACTGCTCTTTGAAATCAGTCGGGTACAAAGGGCCTTATACTTGATGTTCCTCTTTGTATCAAAGACGAGGGATAAAACATGAATTCGGCATTTTGGGGTACATAATCTCTCTTTTCCTGTTCTCGTCTTTAGTCTTCAGATGTTTTTTTCTAATAAACCCAATGTCACAAACTAAATTCTCGTCGACGTTAACCAAGGACTACTGAAATGATATAGGGATTGGCAAGAATTATGAATGAACGACTATACATATAAACTTCACGTGGCCACCCTTGAGAAAGATTGCAGAGCAGCAGGTCCTAATACGTTTCACATCTATCATATCTGCACAATACTTGTAAAGTTTGTGCGAATTGAATTTGCTATCATCCATGTTTATTTTGCTGTCCGACGTATAGGTTAATCGGAGACAAAATACTTTTATTTCGGGAAGAATAAAGCGACCTGATTAAGAGTAGATAATGTTATTGCTTAAAAAGTCACCACTTTGACCCCGCACTTGCACAGGTGTTTAAGAGGTTAGTTCCCATTAAAAAAATAAAATAGAATACTGCCCTAGCTAAAATTACTTTATCTGTGGTATACGTATAAAATAAAAACAGGAGATGAACTAAATATCAAACAACTTTTCGATTCTTTTTAAAGTAAAACTAATTTTCGATTGAAATTAGCAGATCGTCAAATACATATACATAATTGATTCAAATGCTTTGAAAAAAGAAGCAGATTTCCTGCTTATGTTTATAAGTAGTTACTTTTCCCATATTACACGATTTAACGCCGAAAGTCGATTGTTTCGCCTTTAGAATATAAAGCGGTTGGGAGATCCAAGCATGTGATGTCTAGGCCAGACTTTTGTAAGTGTATAAAACGTCGACCACTAGTCTACGATGAACCTTTATCTCATTAAAATACCTTTAAATAGTTATATAATCATTTCAGTGAAAAGAGATAAACGTTTTGACATACTACACACAGCCCGGTTGATCAGGGATTTATCACGGTCCGACGTAGTTTTGCAATGTAATGAAGATTTATTGAGAAAAGCACAAGGAGTAATGAAAGAGGCGGGCGTCGAGGACCTTATAAAATATCGGTTTTGCAACCTGAAAATGAAATTGAATGAAAGTTCTTTTTAAAAACATCCGATATCATTCGATTATTGCTTATTCAACTGTTAAATTATCAATGTAGCAACTGAAAGGACAAAGAGGGTTCGCTAATGTTAAGGCGGGTGTAAGAGAGTAGCGGCGGTTAGATGTATTAAAGTTGGGTGTACACTTTTAGCCCGGAGACATAAAGTGTCGTCATAAGGTCATTAAGATAATATATTGAAGAAATGTAGCTTTACCAATCGCTTTCTACCATATCTGTAAAAGGATGCAGTAAATTTGTCTGTGTTAATTGACTAAACTTACACAAAAGAGAACTACGCTATCTAAATTAGGTTTACCGCTGACTGCCTCAACAGTTTCAAACAAAACAGAAAGATAAACAATGGTTAAAATGTTTGAAACAACTTACCCCACTATAAAAAAGTAATTAAAAGTATATAAAAAAAGACTTTAACATGCAAGAAATTGTATTTTTGAATACTTATTAATGCTTAGACCTCTTTTCCTTCATAGTTTGAACTTTTTTCTGTTTGTCACCAATGGACTCTAGCTTTGAATAGCAGCAGTCTGATATTTGATAATTGACGAAAGTATACTCAAACTAACTGTATGAAATATACATGTGATATGAACTGTTCCTTTAAACAAAACACCCGTCATTTGTTTTAATAAAATCGTGTTTCTAAATTAAAAAAAAATAAATAAATGTCAATTAAAAAAATTGGATATCTAGCAATAAATACATATATATTAGTCCGTTGAACTATAAGGTCCTTTGAAGAAGCACACTGTCATATGTGTGAATTTGTCAAAGCTCTTAATTTCAGCTAAATATATACTTCTAGGAATTAATACAAAATATAGTTCTTAAAAAGTATTTCTGAGAATCCACAACCGAATCCTATGAACCTATGATCCTATGAACTTATTGAGTCAGCATTACAATTCACGTGAAATGATAAAGGTTTCAGTCGGATGAAAACATTAGATTGCATACTTCATCCAAAAAAAGGTTAATAGTACGTACATTAGTAAAAATCTTGTTTATAAAAACTCATTCATGTTCTGTAAGTCTGGAAACAAAATAGTCCAGCCATTGCCTATTGCATAGCGTCGAGACGCAAGACCCTTGACTTGATTTAAGTGCTTCTAAAGCACCCTCTAAAGCAAACAAGTGGTTTTTTCAAATGACAAAATCGGAGACGAGTAGAATGTGTAATATTTTGTCTGATCACACACGCTACTCAAGGGACCACACAATATGATTTTCAATAGCTCTATATTGACCAATGTGACATTAGCATTAAATTGGCAAAAGCAAAATGTCTGCAAGTAGAAATTCTCCGCTCGTCTCAGTGCCGAGTATGTCTCACAACTTCAATACGCATTCATCTTTCCGCTGAAGTCTTCTTTCCGCTGAAGTCTTCCAAGTTAACAATATTGGTATTCGAATTGAATTTTTGTTGACACAAAAATATCGCAGAATCACGAAGCCTGCAGTAGCCATTACATCAATGGAGAGCTTTATTCCATAATCGAAAACTCGCAAACAAAACAAAACCGAACATTTATGATTACTAAATGATTTTCATTCCAGAGGTGGTTGTTGAAAATGATTTTGTTTACACTGGATATTTATACTTCATTTATATCAATGGTTCGGGGCTGAATGTAAATTTGTGTTGCTCTACAGCTAGAGTCAACTCATCTCTTTTAAGTTTTATTTAAGATCAGGGTGGTTTAATGTGTCTATTTAACTACCCGCGCGCTATGTAAACAGACTTAGCGTCCAACATACATATATGTATATGTATTATATCTCGTAAATGCATTTAACAGGCATCTTATGATTAGTCTAAGCAAATATTTATATGGACAGAAAAGGGTTACTTTTGAAAGATTCTTAATAATGATTTAAAATAGACTCTAAAAATTTCCTTCAATTACCATACATATATGACTCTTGAAACGCAATTATCATAACCATTCTAAGTGGCTCAGTGTATTTAGTTTGATCTTGTGCGAAAACATCTTTGTGAATGAGTATGTGCTGTTTCAGTCTAATCAAGTCTTAGTGAATAGAGGCCGTTACACTGCAAAATGTTAACAGTACTGATGTGACAGTCTTTATCAGTCAAATCACTAAGCTGTTTGATGTACAACAAGTGTTTGTTTTCTACAAATTGACTTAAACATTATCCGGCTCTGATAAGCCACAGATAAAATTATGTCGAGTTCTAATCTATGGAAACAAACACACTAACTACCTTATGTCATAAGAGACATGATATCTTTTTGGTGTGAACCTATAATGGACGAATTCTGATAACAAAGGGTTCATGTATACATGAAAATATATTTATAAATTTTGACTCTTGGAATATTTTATTGTATAATAAATTCTAAGTCAGACTACTTATCTATATCACAGTTACTGAGCCTTTGATCTTGAGTTCCATATGTCTTTCCTACACGCGTAAGAAAGGTTGATTTATTCCTTGTACCAACAGTTCTCAGTCTAGTCGTTTAGTTTTATGACATCGCCAAACTCCTATTGCTTCCCAGTACTCAATTTTTTCTGTCCACTTCGGTCAGTTCTCTCTTCTGACGTCACATCTTTTACATGCTACATTCCGATTCGAATGGTAAATGTTTGAAGACCACTAAACTTTTAATCATAAAAAAAAATAAAACAATTAGAAAAAGAAGCACCCTTACTTTTGAATTTATTTTATACATTATTAAAACAAAACAACCGTTATAGTATGAATAAAAGTTTGATTTAGGTATTTACAAGTTATACTTGAATGGTAAATGTTTGAAGACCACTGAACATTTAATCATTAAAAAAAAATAAAACAATTAGAAAAAGAAGCACCCTTACTTTTGTGATATTTTAAACATTATTAAACCAAAACAACCGTTATAGTATGAATAAAAGTTTGATTTAGGTATTTACTTGTTATACTTGAATGGTAAATGTTTGAAGACCACTGAACATTTAATCATTAAAAAAAATAAAACAATTAAAAAAGAAGCACCCTTACTTTTGAATTTATTTTAAACATTATTAAAACAAAACAACCGTTATAGTATGAATAAAAGTTTGATTTAGGTATTCACTAGTTATACTTGAATGGTAAATGTTTGAAGACCACTGAACTTTTAATCATTAAAGAAATAAAACAATAAGAAACAGAATCACCCTTCCCTTTGAATTACTTTTTAGAATAAAGAAGTAACATGTCGGCGGACTAGCTGCCCCAATCTTGAAGGCTGCCATATGATATTGTATGAGAACTTACAAGAGAAACAGAAGTGTTGTGAGATGTGTAAAGGCTGTACTTACCAGGGTACGGAGTACACCAGCGGCGAGCAGTGGAGCAGTCCTGACAACCCCTGTGTCAAGCTCTCATGTAGGGTAGGTACATCAAAAAGGCATTAACAACTTCCTCATAATCAGAGGGATTCTCAAAGCATTATTTTGTTATGCTTAAATGTTCTGTTTTACCTGGAGTAAAAGAGGAAACGAGGAATTTCAGTTCATTATAAGACAAAGTAAGCAAATCAGACAAGAAGAGTTTACTTTCTATAAGACAACTTCTCCTGCAACACTATATTTTTTTATAAATGAAAGCAGCCGTCGAGAATTTTCAATCAAGAAATTCCATACCTCTGATATAGATAAGCAAATACCTATTAAACTCTAAATAACTCGAATATAAACTAAAAGATCCCAATTCAACTCTTAATAACTCAAACATAAACTACAATATCCCCAGTAAACTCAATTTCCTAGTAAAATCTTTCTACCTTAACATAGATTGAAAGATCGCAAGTAAAGCAGGATTCCCAGTTAACATTTTATTCTAGACATGAGTGTACAAATCACAAATCTTCATTCAATAAAATATGGAGATATAACGAAAGTCATCCTATACAAGTTATGAGCAAAGATCTAAAAACATAAGAATTGGGTCATGTGCCATGGAAATGGAAGTATCCCGTGTCGAACCGTTACACCAGTTGTATGCTTTTATCATGATTGTGTAAAGAAGTGCGAAACAAAATACAGTACATTAAACTCAAACGTTAAAAGAAAAATAGATTACAGTAGTTTGCCAAGTCATAATAAGTTTAACATTCATTATTACAAAATCTAAACAAAAAAGAACAAACAAAATGTGAAGTTTGAAAAGGACTCAGAAAAAACCTGATCTGCAACACTTCCAATTTGTACAGAGTAACATGTGACAGATATTTCAAAAGTTTATTCTCAAAAGGTACTGAACAGTAGTAACGACCAGGCAAACCGATAGGAACATAGCCATCTTCACTTCGTAACATTTACTTGTTCAATTTATTTCAAAGGATATCTTCGTTAAAATTAATTAATGATCAGATAACAGATTGTCCTTATATTTTGATGACGTTTTATAAATATCAATAAACGTATAAAATTGTTTTTATAAAAAGGTAAATGACAGTTTGTATCCGTAGGGATTACTGTAATAAATGTAAAAAATCATTTTGTTTTACCTTTTAATATCATTCAAACCTGTAGGAATTCCATACTTCAATCATACTTTTCATTCTTTACATAAGCGTGACATTCTTTTCTAAAGGAAGCTTGGGTTTTTTGATTTACAATGTAATTGATTGTTATGTTTATACATGTGTATTTACAAAATGAATAAAAGTATTATATACTTTGCAGATAGCAATATACAAAATACACCTTTTGCCATTTACATTCATTTTGCTATTCATGCCTTAATGAAGAAAAGGGTACTATTCTGGGATATAATTTTATTTGACCCATTGTGTTTTTTGGCGTGAATAAATTATTTACTAAAATTTATATGAAATTATTTAATATATGGTGTACTTTTATTTGGTTTCAGCCAGTGTTTCCCTTTCTTAATGTTTGATATTTATAAAGTAATTAGCTTGGAATATATCATTTTAAAATAAACAGACATATTTAACACATACCTGGTGTCTTTTTATAGTTCTGATATAAAGTTGACAAGAATACATGCATAAAGGTTTTGAAGGAAGAAGCATAGAAATAATTAAACCATAATGTATTTGTTCCATACCAGGCAGGGGTCATAACAAGGGCCACAACCAAATGCTTCTCCCATTGCAAGAACCCCGTTCCTGTACCAGGACAGTGCTGCCCTATTTGTCAAGGTACAACACAACTAATTAACACAGATACCTTAATTAAACCCTTCCTCATCATACGAATAGCAAAACAAAAACACAGACATTATTTACCTTAAGTCAAACTGAGAGCCAATCATGATACGTTTTGTAGGCTGCCTAGATAATGGTAGAACGTATCAGAATGGTGAAGACTTTACCCTCAGCACGGACGTTTGCACAAAATGTACATGTCAGGTATATTGAATTAGAAGACTGGAATAATGTTGTTTTGTGTCACCTTGTGAAATTTTATTTTTGCGTAGAATACATTATCTTTGTCCAAATAAAAGTAACGATGCATTATAATACGAAAAACCTTGAAAAGTACAGTGCCTTATGATAAAATATGTCGTAGATATAGTCTAGGAATAGCATGTTTTTTTTTTTGTTAATGCTATAATCCTTTTTTACATTAATAAATCTTTAGAAAGTCTTTTGTATATTTTTCAAAGAATGGTAACGTGTCCTGTACGAAGGAGGTTTGTCCATTGCTGAATTGTCCAGAATCCGCCATTGTACAGAAAGAAAATGAATGTTGTCCTTCTTGTGAAGGTATATGCACAATTCTGTTCCTAAGAAAGTTCTGTTAGATTATTCAAACGATTTTTTTCAAATTTTATAATTGATTGAATCGCAAAAAAGGAATCCTAAATTAATGTATCAATATTATACAATTATTGCTGTATTTTGAGGTCAATACAATGATTTAGCCATCTGAGGAGTACAATATTCACCGAGCCCGAAGGGCGAGGTGAATATTGTACTTCGAAGGTGGCTTAATCATTGTTTTGACCGATAAAACAGCAATAATTGTTTTATTATATGAAAAAATAATACAGCTCATTACTTGTTTGCATTTTATTAAGTCCTTGCAAAATGCAAGAGAGAAGCAGAATTTAAATGTGAATAAACCTTACAAGTCTTATCAATTTGAAATGTTTTTTTAATCAAGTTTAGTTGCCATGAAAGAAATATATAATATCAGTCCTTATTATTGGATATATTTTGAAAGGAAGGAGTATTATCAGGGAAAACTGACTGCCAAAAAGTAAAAAAAAAATGTTGTTCAGTAAAAGTGTTGGAGGGCCCGGGTCCCTGCATCCCCTCTTACCACCGTCACCCTAAAATATATATTCTCTTATGTTTTGTTCACATGAAAAAAAAATCATAGTCGTTCAAATAGCTTTCCAAAACAATTTGTATCAAATTGGAATTTCCCAATCTATTTTTAGATCAATGTAGAGGAAATAAATCCTTGTATTGACCTGGAACGTCACGTGCAGGTCAATACAACGTAGTATTTTTCTAACATAGTTGGATCTCAGCCAATCAGAGAGATGGAAATTATTCAATCATATAATAATTTTATGTATTTTCAGTCCAATGCATTTATATTTTGTAGGTCAGAGAAAAGTATTCAATTTACCTCCAGGATTTTGTTTCTTTCAAAAGAAAATCTACAAAACAAACGATGTCTTTAAACCAGAAGAATGTACCCGGTGCACATGTTTGGTAAGATGTTTCCTAAAGTTGCTTATATGCTAACCCAATTATGTTGACTGGTGTTTTCATTCAAATTGCAAACCATTATTTTTTGTATTATATATGTTTTACTCGATTATGACGAAAAGAATATTGATGTTCATATCTTTTATTAACGATTTCCATTAAGACCGTCAAAACTTCTAGAAAGAATTGAACGAAATGCAGTCCTCTGGTCATTTTCAGATTGAGCATTCCACAATATATAATGTATCAGCAATGATTCTATAATAGCAATGTAAAAATATTAATTTAATGTATGAAATGGAAATTCATAGACTCTCTCAGATAATAGGATATTTTTGTCATTCAATAACACGTTATGACAGCTTAACAAATAGCAAAAGAAATCAGACCTTAAATTTAAAATTGAGTGGCTTTAGTTGAGTAAACTACATGTTTATGCTAAATCACTTAATTCTGGAGGATATTTTTTTAACTCTTACAGAAATGAGAAAGTTGTTGAAAATAGATTTGTTTCAAAATTTTTGAAAACTAAAATTTTAGATATGTTTAATATATACATGTAGTTTATAATTTTCCAACAATTTGAAATGTGAAAACATTTGGGGAAAAGTAAAATTTTGTTAATAAGAATTTACTGAAAATCTAAAAATTAAAGATGACGAACATTAACATTAGGTCCAAAAGAACGATACGAAGTTGGAGCCTAGCAAATACAGACTTCTAAAAATATCAGACTGAGGTGGCACAATAACATGTACTATTCCCTTTCGATATATGACCCAGGTCATAGCTGGGTAAACGAATAGGAATTTTAGGAATCTTGAGAAATCTCATCGAAATCTGAAACTTCTTTTTTACAGCTCTTTATTGATTCTCGGTATTGCAAATTCAAAATGAAAAAATCCCGGTAAACAAATATAATGTGCAGACAGACAAATGGAAATAAAATTCTATAGTCTGCCTAGTTTTATTTCTCTGATGCTTAATTTTCAATAAAGAAGCATCCAATTAAGTTTTTAATACTCTCTATGTAACTAAAGAAAGTTTACAAAAAAGACGTGTTGTCACAAATTTCTTCCCGTTTTAGATGGGGACCATTGTCTGTGATAGGGAGATCTGTCCACCTATCACATGTGATGTTAATATGACCGTAAAGAGGGGGGATTCCTGCTGTAAGGTCTGTCCTCAAAAGGAAATCTGTGACTATGAGGGTGCCACGTACCAGGTATACACAGCCATCTTAAAAGAAACAAAAAAATTCAAAGATGTTTAACAGGAAAAGATTTCTGTTCTATGCATTAAACTGCATTTTTTTAATCTTAATGTATTTATGATGAAAAGAAAAAAGGGTCATAAAATTTTACAATTTAGTCTTTGATTGGAGCACATTAAACTATCTTTACGTCTTTTTATACTAGGATTCAGAGGTTTGGCAGCCCAATATCTGTACTAAATGTTCTTGTGATGACGGCACCACCAGGTGTCGTGTCCAGCAGTGTAAGACCTCCAGCTGGTGTCCACCGGTCAGTCAGAGTTCTCTGAAGAAATTGTCAATTTTGTCACGAATAAAACTATTAATATAATAGCATCTTCAGCAATCTTAAGCAATGCAAATTTTAATCTAGAAATATTGTATTTAATACACAATCCATCCAGAAATTCTATGAAATCGTAGTTTTATTAGCTTAATAATTTTCATTGCAGGGATATAAATTAAAGTATTTGGATGGTGAATGCTGTCCCAGATGTGTAGAAGGTATTTACACTTTTGTATAAACAGACACTGTGACTTATTCAACATTAATGTTTAAAGCAATATGAGCTGCAACTTTGATATCAGAATTTATTTGTTGCAAAATTGTATATAACTATTTCAATGACAAAAAAATAACGTTGATAAACTTCTGTTGTTCATATTTGTGATGGAAGAACAATTTATAAGCTTCGATTGAATCAAAACAACATTATTGTCGTCCTGTACAATAATGATTTCTTATATAAAACTGTATATTGGATTGTATATAGAAGTCTTTCTTCTGCTTTGTTTTAGTCTAATTGGTCATAAAGGTTAAAGTTACATAGAAATTTATCATATTAAATACTAGTAACACATTTTCACAGCAATATAAAATTTTCAAAAATGCAGCTCATTTTGCTTTAATCAAAGTGAATTAATGATTTAATTTAGCAATTTAAAGAACTGGATGATAAATATATTGTTTTTATGTTTATTTTTCAGCCAGTGGAATCTGTACAGTGTTTGGTGATCCTCATTATAGGACGTTTGACGGGAGGATCTATAATTTTCAGGGAGCGTGTAAATATTTATTAGCAGAGGACGAAGTGACTAAAAAGTTTTCTGTGACAGTAAGAAATGACGCAAGGTCCTCGCCGTGGTATACATGGACAAGGATGTTAACAGTATTTATAGGAAAAACTAAAATAGGGCTTCATCAAAAGTTAAGAGTCAAGGTCAACAGAAAGAGAATCAAACTTCCTTATAAGAATAAGGATCCCGACTTTTCTATTCATAGAGATGGAAATTCAGTGATATTTAAGGCAGTGTTTGGCTTACAGATCGTGTGGGATGGAGACAGTTTCGTAGAACTCACTGTGTCGAGTCAGTACAAACGCCGAATGGCTGGACTTTGTGGAAATTATAACGGGTTCGGTGCTGATGACCTTCAGGGTCGCGACCGTAAATTGTATTTAGACAGTGAAGAATTCGGGAATACTTGGCGGGTAGGCAGCAAGGCAGCTTGTGTTTTGAGTCATGAAAAATCAGAACAGTCGTCACTGTGTGATGGTGATAAAAGAAGGCGAAAAAGGGCGAGGGCCGCTTGTAGTTTTCTGTTGGGAAGTGTGTTCTATAAATGTCGACGTCGGGTAGATGTGAGGACTTATTACAGGTAAATATAGAAAATGTTGCTTTTGTACAGTAATATTTTCATTGACAAAAGATAATAAATATTGAAATGTTTGACATCGTGAACATTTTGTCTTTGAAATATCTGTTCATAATTGACTTTGTAATGAATTTAATGTATAATGTTTAAATGATCTTGCAAGATTTCAGCTGATTTTTTTTTTGTTAATCATTTATTAAGAATGATTGAACAAATACCTCCAAAAATGATAAACTTAGAGCTTGTTTCTTGAGTTTAGTACTTAATAAGACTATTCTATTGTTTTTAATAATTATCTTTATTTGCAGTTCATGTATTTCTGATATGTGTGATTGTCCAAAAGACAAAATATGCGCATGTGAATCTTTCAAAGCCTACTCACATGCGTGTCTACGTGAAAGTGTCAGTATCCGGTGGGAGAAGCATATATTATGTCCAAGTAAGTATACACAATATTGTTATACTTAGTTTTACTTAAATGCTTGTCATTTTGATAAATCATTTCAAAACATTGATTGAGGGCCATAAAAGGAGCAGAACCCTTCCATCTACAATTTGTAAACTTGAAAAGGCATAGATTCAAAATTAATATTTAATTTTGTTAAAAATTAAAGGTATAAGGTAACTGCGTGTTTCCATCTACACAAAAGGAATGAGCAAGAATAATATTTATGATAAAAAGATTTCGTCAAAATCAATAAAAATAGATTGTAAATTGTATTGATTCACAGGAATCTTGTGTTTTATGTTTTATCAAGAATTCTTTGAATTAGAAAAATAAAAAAAACCCTACTTTTATAGATCGATGCCCAAGAGGAGCTATTTTCAAAAGCTGCACCAAGCGTTGTTCTAAGACCTGTGAGGAACCAAAGAGGACAGGTCACTGCAGGGATAAATGCCAGCCTGCCTGTATCTGTCCAGGGAGAAGGGTACTCCATAATGGGAAGTGTATAGCACCCAACATGTGCCCTGGTGTCTCATGATCCGTCCATATCTATGTTATGAATTTTATTTATTTGCCAGTATGCATGTTTTTATTGCAATTTGTTTTCATTTTGAGAGATTAAACTACTATACAATTTGAGATTTGTGTTTTTATATACTGAGACAAGGGAAATTAAAAGAGTGGAATGGTTCACAGAAGACTCTTAGATTTAGCCATTAATTTATTGAATAAATGAATTGATTTTAATATAACCTTCAATGTGGAATTTTACTGAAAATATAGGATGTTAAAATAGCATGAAACTTAATTCTCTTTAATAAAAGAATTTGCTTTCCGTAGTTTTAAAATATAAACGTTTAGACATGGACATAAAGACATTAAAATAAGCCATTCAATTAAACATGCAAGTCCGAATAATTTTGAGAACTAGTATTGAAGTTATTATAAAATTATAATGACCGTGGAATAAGGTTTCGTCAAAGGTCAACATGTCCAAAAATGTATTTTTTACAATAACTCCAAAACTATATGAGGAATAAAATTAAAACTTTTACAGTTTATATAAATACATCTTTGATTAACAGATAGAAAGTATCACTTGAAAACAAATATTTCAAAACAATATTTTTGTTGGCCTTTGACGAAACCTTAAAGGAAGGTTTTGCTGCCCTCTATGAATTACCTTTACTTTCAAATTGATGCAAATCAATTTTAAAAAATTTATTGAATGATACAGATGGCATTTGATTAGGTAAGTTATATAATTTAAATGATGTTTTGTGTGGTCCTCATAAATGTCGAAAATCTATCAATGCTCAGTACTTACGTAGTTATCAAATGTGTATATAATAGGACTAGAAAAGAATTGAACATTTTTTGCACACATTGCTGTCGAGTATAATTGATAATATAATTACCTTTACAGTGATTAATGTCACCCTCGACAATTATTGTCATTTTGTTAAATACATTCTGTTTGACAGAGTATCAATAGGTACAAATCCTTGAAATCTGTTCAGTTATTTAGTGAGAGCAAAGCAAAGGGCTCTTTCTTGGAGAGATTTACATGTACCTTTGTTAAATCTCTGTAAGGCTTAGATGGAATAATTTTATAAAGTCTACATTCTGCCTTTCTTTAATATGTTTTTTCCTCACCCATTAATGCAACCAAGCCTTGAAGAAGATATGATCCTCTGATACAAGAGAGGTAACTTTTAAATGGTTGAACAAGGCTATCGGAATGGTTTAGTAGGAGTATCACGGTGTGATATTTGATAAAACAATTTTGGTGACATGTCTCTGACTTTGAAATATACTTTTAATTGCTAGTAACTATAATTACTTTTAACATCTTGAAACACTATAATTATGATAATTACCATGCAACTCAACGTGTCAATTTAAGCAAATTTACTCAACGTGACATGAGTTTTTCTATCTAAGCCATCTGTCACTCATGCTCAGAATTGTGCTAATTGCCATTGTTATATTTTATTATTTATATGTAACACGAGGCATTGTTAATTAGTTAACTCCTAGGCTTCGGATTGTTCGGGTGCAATTTTTGGATTTCCAGAATTCACCCTACCGACCTAAGTAGATAATAAAGTGCTATATTCCATCGTTAGCATTTTTATGTTTTATTGTTGCCGGAAAGTTTGACTCTTATTTTCCCCGGTGATAAGGAGTACACTGTATACAAAGTGCTAATCGAAAATCTACTTGATTTGGATCACTTGCTATATTGCTTTGGGTACTCTGATGCATGAAAGTTAAAATTTATTTATCAATTATATAATTCTTTAATTGATTATCGACATAAAGTGTACTAAAATGTAAATCTGTACAATTTCAAAATTATTTGCCTATGAAATAACGAACACCCACTAAAGATAACAGAAAAAAACAACTTTTCTAATTCAATTGAGATTTGTGATAAGAGTAGGTTTTAGCTTCATTGTCTTTTTTAAATTTATCTTAAAAATATTGCGTGAAGACATTTTTGATTAACAGAAATATAGAGCAAAACCCACTATACTATAAAAATCGCATGTACTTAGAGCATGCTCTTGTGTATCGAATCAACTGAGATTCATAAATTCCTTATGCAGGTGATGAAGGTTTATTGCGGCACATGCTAGGGATGTTGACGATAGAAAAATTAAAGTCATAACGTTTATCATAGAGCTTGGTTGTTAGATTACCATTTATGTCTTTTTCAAGTAAAATACGTAACAGATGTGCCAGACTCTGTCGTATCTTTTATCTCAAGCTCACCAGGATATATCGTATCGACATAATGGAAATGACAATTGTTAATTGACAATATGTCGTCAATATATGTAAATGTGCAGTTGAAATCCACAGTAAGTGTTTTCTTCTTTTCACGCATAAGATTTTGCACAAATTCTGCTTCATATGAATACAAAAATAGGTCTGCTAATAACGGGGCGCAATTGGTACCCATAGATGGTTGGAATCTGGTCTCCAAAAACAACATAGATATTGTCAATCAGAAACTCCGACATCGTTTTGATTTCGACTTCAGTGTACCTGTATGTACAATCAGAATGTTTTTAACAAAACAATTTTGCAAATGACCAATGACAAGGTAAGTAAATTTACGCGTTCCATTTTTATTGAAAAAGCAGCTGTCAATGATATCAAAAAGCCATGACTTTAATTTATCGTGGGGAATGGATGTGTATAAAGTTGAAAAGTCGTAAGTTTTAAGCTGTTGATTTTGGTAAAATCTAGTGATTTCAAAAGTTCATTGGAATTTTTAAGTATCCAATCTGATTTACATCACTTCTTGAATATACTGTTGCACAGAACTCTTGACGTTTCTCATTCGCTACTGTTAATACCTTAGCGAGGAGTAAAGAAAGAGGGTGGACTTTCGTTACATGATTTTGAAAAAAGGTGCTTTTTAACTGCAATTTTAAATATATAAACTAACTGAGGTACATGTATCTCCATGCAAACAATTTCTTTGCATGAGGGTTTAAGAAAAGAAGTCCCCAGAATTGCACACATTAGTTTCATATTTCAAACCCTTTCACGTTGCTGCCATTGAATCAAGTTATTGTTTCCCTTTAATTAAACTACTACATGTATTCTACTATTATATGCTATTTTTAGATAATCTTTTAGGTGAAATACCACAGAAACTCTTGTCGTTATTTTATTGTATTTATTATTATTGAATATGATAAATATTCAATACATCTTATAAAAATATTATGCTTCTTAACAACAATATATATATGTATATTCCATAAAAACATATATTAATCCTAGTTACATTTGTAAACACATTTAAACTCATTCTCATTTTCCATATATGGAATAAAATCTATTTCTGTTTGGCAAAGAAGACTACAACTATGCTGCATAATACACATATTACACTTTGTGAGTTAGCTATATTTTATAATGGAATGGATTTCATTGTTTAATAAGTAAAATATACAAAAAATAACACAATGCTTCATATTAACTGATTAATAAGTTAATTTAGCACCAGAAAATGAGACGGTCATGTTTTTGAACAAAATATGGTGATTTTAGCTATCGTAGTAATAAGAACTGCAGAAATGTTGACGAAAATTTTTCTGTATTAAAAGGGACTGTGCCGTATGAAAAGACACCGGTATTGAAGAAAATAATGTTTAAAAAGTGTTTTTTTCACATTTCTCGATGAAATTCATCTTAAATATAGTTACATTTGAGCTAAAAATCTCTCCATTAAAGAATTTGGTATATAGTGCCCCTATATGCTTTAAAGATGGAAAACAGGTATAGGCATGCGAATATATGAACATCTAAAATCTGCGTAGTTGTGTAAATTTTCAATGACAGGAATTAAAAAAAAATTAATAACTCAAGCAAAAATAGGAATCATAGTACCATACATCAATATTCATAACAGAGATGTATGTGATCACATATTGCTTTGAACAACACTCTCACCACGCACCCTTCTAATATTTATAAGTTGTCATGTCAACTGATTTGAAGCCTTGCTCTGACATGGTATTGGTAGCGTTGTCCTTATCTGGAGCCTCGTTTCTGACTTTATAGAGGGGGTTTTCCATTCCAGCCTGCCCTGGACCGGTTGTAGGCTGGTGAATGTCGCCGATAGACGTGTACCGGTCATCTACCGGAGCATCATTGTTCACAGAAATATCTGGAACGTTCGGGGAATTGACAAACTTTGCATGACTGAACATGTTAGCGTTCCGCCTGAAAGGGTATATTAAAATAAATATATTAGCATTATAAACATGAAAAATTTCTTCTGAATTATTCTCTGAAGTAAATAATAAAAGTTTTGTTATATGTATGTTTTTAGAAATTGTAAATATGTAAACTGACATAAAAGAAAATGTAATATGAGAAATATCATTAAAAAATTGTGTCGCTTAAACCAATTTGATTCATCTAATAGATCAATCATGACCTTCATCTAAATAATGTGCATAAGATTTTAGCTAGAATAAACCTGAATTTAAAAGTGAATTTGTTTTCTGATGAATTGAAATTAATACAAATGTATGTCAAAGATGAATGTAAGCATATATGTAAGAACTGAGTAACTTTAACATTTTAAAATTATGCATTCACTAGTATGTTAAAATGTTTCAGGGATACCTTCTATACATGAAGTAGACGATCCCGAGGATGATAACGATGAATATCAGAATGATGACGACAAGGACGGCAGCAAACGTCCCAGAACTGACGCTAGCTCCCGCGTCCTGCGTCTGCGCGGCAGGTTTAATTCCTGGCGGTAACTTAGTACTAGAAGGAATACCTAGAAGAATAAAAGGGATGGTTCTAAATTCCTTTCTATTTGTTTCATAGAGGTTTTTAAAAAATAGCTCAATTTTAACCACTTCATAACATATAATTATGCTATTTATGTATCTGATTTATATATACATAAAGCAGAGTTAGTTGGTGGAATGACGTACTTGAGGTAGTAGTAGTACTAGCAGTAGTAGTAGTGGGAGCTGCTGTGGACACATTGGTGGTGGGTATTGCTTTACCTATATAGGTATGGAAAAAGCAAACTATACTTGGAATAAATTTTCCTTGAGGATCGCTAGTACCATTACTGTGAAATCACTAATTTTCGTGGGATTTAATTTTCGTTGTTTTCAAGTTATGAAGAGACCCCAAAATTTATGTCAACCACAAAATGTTTATTTTCACAAATATTACTACTGAAAAATTCTTTAACCACGAAATCAAACCCAGCATTAACCAATTCATTTCCCCAAACTTCCATAATTTGACCCCTCGATAATATGTGATTTTACAGTATTATATTAATGATTATAAGTAATAATAATAAGCAATTTTGATCAATTTATATAATGTCAGTATAATATATAGTTAAATATATCTTCAGTACATGTATTTGGAATTTCAATCGTTATCTTTATACACTCTTGACTGTTGTATTCACATTAGTGCCGGTAAGATTTAAAAAAAAATATATCTCCTTCAAGAACACTGAAAAAGAGACACGTTTTCTGTGTAAAAATTCTTTTTTCATAAAAAAAGTAATTTCAATTAAAATTTCGATACCAAATGGGATTCATTTGGTTAAATGAGAAAACCTGTTTTTGAAAGTGAAATTAATTTAATTGAATGGATGAATACAATTGGAAAATGTCAAGGGAAAAAATTGAATACGGATGTAGGCTGAAATGTGTACATTTATTTTGAGTTTGATATCCAAAACCATAGAAATAAATAATGTATTGTTTTAGTCTAATCTAGATAAGTAATTTGCCATAAAATAATTATATTAAAAAGGGTTCATTAAGGAATGAAGCTTATTTCAACTTATGTTATATGATATAACATAACTTGGGGCAGTTTACGCTTTACAAACCGCGAAGCGGTTTATAAAAAAGCGTAAACTGTCCCAAGTTATGTTATATCGTATAACATAAGTTGAAATAAGCTTCATTCCTTATAATTTGATTTCAGTATAGACAATGAGACAATTTTTCGTCCGGAAAAAGGCTTCAAATATAGCATATTTTAAAAGTAACGTCAAGCGGAGTAATACGTTTTTGACGTAAATCATTGTGACGTAGGCAAGTTATGTTATACAAAATATCATATGTTCCTCTGAATGATTCAGCCAGTGAAATTGCTTGATACAAGTGAAACTAAATTATTGAGACATATTCTAACTTGGTTTCAGCTGTTATGGAAGCACATTTCATCATTTTTACAGCATTTCAAATCCGTACTTTTCATTCACTACTATTTACTACAAAATGCCGCAGAATGAAGAAAGTAGATATATTTTTTTAAAGAAACATTTCATTAAAATGTTTTACGCAGAAATAAATCATATATAATAAATTTTAAGAAAGGAAATCTTAAAATAAGAAATCAAGAAGTCAATATACGTACAAAGTTTGTTGGGGTCTACGGATTTTTGTTGTATCCAGTTTAAGTTTTCGTTGCAAGTTAATTTTCCACTTAATGCTTTTTCATATCCAGCATAACACTCGTAGTCACAGGAAGAGTTCACATACCCACTGCACGTGCTTGCAAAGCGGCCATGTAATATTGCCATTTTACATATCTGAACTATAAAAATCCGAATTAAACCATGATTAGGTCAGAAGCAGTTAATAACAAGAAATCTTTTTTTTCTTTTATACATCCATACAACTTAAGCCATGCACAGATCTTATTAGAAAATAGTCATTTTTTTTCATTTCTTCTTAATGTAATAGAAGCAAATTCATATAGCTCTTGGTAAATGTAGTTTTAACATTTTGTTAGAAAAATTATAATCGAAGCTTTGAAATAAGTTTCTTTGATAGCTTTTACAGAAAAAGAGCATTGGTTGCATCGTAAAGTTAGGAATTCTTCAATAATTTAAGGATCATTTTTTCTGATTAGATTAAATTTACCCATTCTTACCTCCACTGCAAGTTCTCTGATCCTCCAGTAGAGTTACGCCATCTGGACACCCACAAGAACGACGGGAATTAGGCAGTGGGAAACAGAACGTGCTACAAAGCCCGTTATTTATGGAACATTGTGGATGGACTGTATAAAAATCACATTTTACTATTCATTTTATTAAGTTAAAATTTCAGAATGAAATATAAATTGACTCTTTATCAATTTTGGTTATGAATACAATTTAAAACACTCAAAATAGAAACGTCTTCGAATCATTTAACACTGATAAATAATTTTTTTCTTCAAAATTTAATATCGTATTACTGAATCTCAAGAAATACTTCAGTAACTTCAATCTACCAGATTATTAAAAACTTTGGCTGTAATAATTGATTATTTTGCGTCTGGTACCTTAAAAAGTATAATATTTAGTTTCCAAAATTAAAAAGTTTCCAATCATCTTACATGGTTTTTATTACTTCTTGTACTATACACCATATTCTCGTTTAGTCTCTGGTCTTGATTTACCTGACTGAACATAACATTGTCTGTACACACTTATAGTATCTGGTCTAGAATTTACCTGACTGTACATCAGTTTGTCTGTACACACTGATTGTCTCTAGTCGACCAAATTCAGGTACAGGTGTCATCCATCCTACCATTACCACATATGACGCTTTGTTTATCTTTATAATTTCTCTAAAACCAAACATTTTTTTGAATCTGTACTAGTCTCAATGTATGATAGTCACACAGTTAAAGTGTAAAAATTAACACGAGTTATATTACATCAAATTGCACTTTAATTTTAAACTACACAAAACAGTTGTCATACATTTCATTTTAGTCTCATATATTTATCATGGTGTTAAAACTACGCCTAATTACTAAAAGCTTCATTTTTTCAAAGAAATATATTATTATAATTATTTTTTTTAAAAACATATGTTTGATAAATTATTGTCCTTTATCTATCATTTTTAGCATTATTTTAATTTTATAAGTCATTAATTAAATTTGCAACAGACTTACTGTTTATGGGTGGCCGTAGCGTACACGTAATCTCCACTGATGGAAAGGTGAGCAAAACCAGCTAAAGAGTTCACATGAAGCGTTTTTATATTGCTGCCATCAACGTTCATAGAATGAATTCTGTCATTGTCTATGTAGTAAACCTTGTTTTCTGAAAAGTGGAAAAGAACCGGATATCAAACATTTTAAGGATGTAGACAGGAAGTTTCTTTTAATGAATACTCCTTTAGCAAGTTGTCAAATCGTATGTATGACCAACCAGTCTACTAGTGAATATGCTAAATGTCCATAATGTGGATAAATGAACTGGCAAAGAAACTCCTAAATAAAATCCAATGTTGTATGATGAAAACCGTAGCTAAAAATTAATCTTTAAATCAAAATTGTAACCCAATGCTTATGGAATTTGAATATATAACAGTAACCGAGCTCAAAATTCCATCGTAACATTACAAACTGGGAATAGAGCGTTCGCAGACCTCTTAAACATCGGAGGTGGAATCAGGTGCCACGGAGAAGAAAGCACCTCCTTAGGACCGGGGACTCCCGCTGTGTGAGTTGGAAAATGTAAATATTCGTAAATAGTTTCGACTTTCTGAAAATTTAACCTTAATTATTTGGTTAGAAATCCAGTAATGGTATATATCATAAAATTTGTGAAATGTCACAGGAAACAGAGATGTTTAATTCACTTCTATCATCATCTTATGTGTCAATATCTCGCTTCATTTTTAAAAATCGCTCATCTATGTAGATTGTAAAGCGTGCTCTTGCTTATCGAAGCAAGTGGAATACATAGCCCCTATCATGCAGGTAATAATTCTACTAATGTAAAAGGTTGAAGACAATGAACAGTGGTTGATCTAAAACAAAATCTAACAAGAGGCCCATGGGCCACATCGCTCACCTGAGCACTAAGGGTAGGAAAAAGTAGAAAATGGTTTTTTATTGTAAAGTTTAAATCCAAAAGCAGTCCCATGACCAATCATGGATTTGCTATTTTTTAGAAAATGATTTTTAAAGAATTTTCCTATATATATTTTTAAAAACTTTGGTCGGCAATTTTGGCCCCGCCCTACCCCCAGGGGTCATGATTTGAACAAACTTGAATCTATACTCTCTGAGCATGCTTCCATATAAATATGATGAATTATGGCTTTGACATTATTGAGAAGAAGATTTTTAAAGAATTTTCCTATATATTTCTATGTAAAACTTTGGTCGGCCATTTTGGCCCCGCCCTACCCCCGGGGGTCATGATTTGAACAAACTTGAATCTACACTCTCTGAGCATGCTTCCATATAAATATGATGAATTATGGGTTTGTCATTCTTGAGAAGAAGATTTTTAAAGAATTTTCCTATATATTTCTATGTAAAACTTTGGTCGGCCATTTTGGCCCCGCCCTACC
>PRKT01000093.1:455121-509413 GCA_003671525.1 Saccostrea glomerata | reverse complement strand
CGGGGGTCATGATTTGAACAAACTTGAATCTACACTACCTGAGGATGTTTCCCCATAAGTTTCATCTTTCCTGGCATAGTGGTTCTTGAGAAGAAGATTTTTAAAATATGCCACCAAATTTTCATTAATTCCCAATTATCTCCCCTTGAATGAGGGCGTTGCCCTTCATTTGAACAAACTTGAATCCCCTTCACCCAGGGATACTCTGTGGCAAGTTTGGTTGAAATTGGCCCAGCGGTTCTTGAGAAGAAGTCGAAAATGTGAAAAGTTTACAGACAGACAGACGGACGGACAGACGGACAGACAGACGGACGCCGGACAAAATGTGATCAGAAAAAAAGCTCACTTGAGCTTTCAGCTCAGGTGAGCTAAAAACAATTCAAATATATAAAGAGGACAATCAATATATTTAAAAAAAATATCATATAAAAATAATCAATGTTCATTGACAAATTTACTTATAATTTCTAAACAAATAAAATTATAAATTCCGAACCTGTATAATCTATAGTGATGGAGTTCGGTGCTATCATTCCATAAGCTACGAGTAAAAGTGGATCGGTGCCATCCATATTAGCTCTCCCGACTGAACCTTCCCCATCTATCCAGAAAACATATCTATAAAAGTAATTTATAACTACGATTGTATACTAGTTAGCATGACATTTGAGATCCATTTATCAAGAGATATATTTCAATTATCATGTATATATCAAAGTGATCTCGAATTGCCAATCATTTTTCCCTCCTTTACATTTTATCTCTATCATTAGATGTATGTATTTCAAGGTTTGGGGAGGTCTCTTTTTAGAAATATCGAAATTTAAATATATATTGAATATACTGCATGTTTGATGTATTTTTATAATTAAATAGGTAGATTAGATAAATCACCCTTTGGCGGGATGGAGAGCCAGGCTATAGGCTTTCTCGATTCTGTTGAGGATGGTTTTATGTCTGTGGGACTTAAAATGGACCACACCAATACGTGAGTACGCAATCGTCCACGTATAAGGGTAACCCGTGTAGTAAATGTTCCCTGTGGAATGGTCCACAGCAATACTGTATACAATGTAATTAGCTGAAAAATAAGAAACCTTAATCAAAATACCAAGTATTGACGGAAACTCACGTAATGAATGCTAATCTAATTGCCTTATACACTGATTAAAAATTGAAAATTTTCAATTACCTCAGTTAAAACTATGTTAGTTTTTTTTAAATGCTTAGAATATAGACATTGCCTCAATGTATAACCTCACCCGGTGAGTACACGATTTCCGTGATGTTACTGTTCAGTTCCGTTTTTAGAATTTGATCATCCATATAGTCTGACCAGAACACACTGTTGTTGTAGTAAACAGCAGCGAGGGGGTCGGCCGGTTGGGGAATGTCCAGTGCGGACACCGCCTTCAGTGGTGGGTTGTCATTTAGGGAAATCTGGTATATCATTCCATGATTAAAGTCCACAGCAACAGCAAAATTATCATCTAATGCTCCTAATGAATGATTAAAAACTGAGGTAAAGTTTGAAAGATAATGGGTGTAATTGGAATTTCATTGATAAGTATTCTATATTTTTTTTAATTTTTTCTTATTTCTTTTATTTTTTTATTATCATTAATGAATTTAACTGTAGATCAAACCAAATATTCCCTATACCTTATTTTCGCGAGATTTTCATTTGTTTTTAATTAGTGGTACATAATATTCGTGGATTCAGTCATGTTTTCTTTTGCTATATAATCTGTACTTATACAAATAAACGCAAGAATAAAAAAATTACGAACAATTGGTCTCGCGTGATTAAGCAAAATGATGTTCTCACTAATAAATCATGATTCACAGTATTTTATTCATTTATTTCTCTTTATTACTGAAGCAATAAAATATGCAGAATATTGCACTAGTCGAGCTTAAAAAGTAATTATATCCTAATTGATGTATGAAGACGTACTTGTTGTACAGTTGTGTTTATCGTCTTGGAGCACAAAACCGAATCCACATTCACACACGGCATCGGATCCTGATGGTACACAGATCTGCTCACATCCTCCATTGTTTACGTCACATTTGTCTATCATTTAGAAAAGTACATTATTATTATTTAAATATAAACTATTTTTTTCTTTTCAAATGCTCGAAGGTGGGAGAGCTTATCTTCAAATACATTTTTAAATTTTAAAGAACATGCATGTTTGCTATCAACATATATTTTGGTAAGGTGTACAACTTATTCTTGTCCATCACAAAAATGATGTGTTGGTCATTACCTTGGAATCCGTAAGGTAAGAGAGGGGGGCAAATTTAAACTTTTATCGTTATCATAAATATGTGTAATTACCTTGACAAAAGATCAAAATGCTTTTCAATGGATCCCAGAATTTAAGTTTTTCAGAGTATCCTATGCAATTGACAATCCTGTTTTCGATGTTCTGTTTACATTCCGATATTTTATTTTCTTTAAGATTTTTTTTATATAAACTGTTGATTAAAATTTAACTCATTTGACATATCTTACTTTCTTCCTTTGGTTGCAATGTTGTGTCCATTATAGATATGGCAGTTATTTCCCGGATACCGCGTACCATTGGATAATTTACATCATCTTCGTGGTACAAATTATAAACTCTGAAAGAGTTATTCCCTTTGGTGCTGATGGAATAATCCTACAATAGGATACAGAAAAATTTGATTTGCTTAACTGAGATTCTTTGATCCTGCAAGAAATGAAATGATGCTCATAAAGTTCATTCCAAGTGGCATCTAAATTACGGTAATCAGAGATTGAATCTAATGATAAGTATTTATTCAATCACCATGCTTGCATTAAAGTTATAGACTTTTTCTGATAACTTTGCTGTCATGTTTATTAACCAGAAACTATTAGGAATTCCTTTAATCTAAATACATGATTCACAAATGTATTCTTTCATTTTTTTTTTCTTCATGTATCTTGTCTAAGTTTTCGCAACTTTTTCAAGTAATATAAAGAAAATTGAATTAACGTAATAATTTGTAGATTCCAGGGTATTACTTGTGAAATATATGAAGATAACGAGCAGTATTCAAGATAAAAATCCATAAAACAATACAAAACAGGAAAAGAGCAAACACAGACCTTCAAAACATCAGAGGTGGGATCAGGTGTATGATATATAAGATAATTTTTTTCGTACGAGTTCCGATGTTTTACGTTACTTAAAAACATATCAAAAAAATAATGCACTGTGTTTTTATGATATATTGAATGATGACAATGAGAGCGAATGTTTAGTCGTTATCAGATAATCATGGCCTTTCAGGGAGTATCTCCTACTCACTGAAAGTTCCACTGCTTTATTATGAACACCTTCTATGATGCCAATGTGTGTAAAGAAACGTTCCGTCGTGGCCTTTTAGAGAGTATCTCCTACTCACTGAAAGTTTCACCTGCAGTCATTCGAGATCCTTCCATTTAAAATAGCCATTTGTAACATTCTCACCAAAAGTAATATCATATTTATATAAACATATATCATTTGATTTATTTTCAATACAGCTTCATTGATATACCTCTTCATTGTATTAGATGTATAACTATGTGTAGCTGTCCTACATATCACTTGCTCATTGTTGGAGGTCTGGGAAATAAATGTTGAAAAAAGCCATTTTCTCTAATTCTTATAACAATGCTAGTAATACACTTGCTACATGTATCTCTGTGATATCATCAAACTCGGTATTTTTATGCACATTAAACGACAAACAGCAACGATATTAATAAATCATGTTGTATGTTCTCTCAGCAATAACCATGAAACATAAGTCATTCATTTTCAAGAAATTCAAGTTTGATATAGTGTTACTTACATTGTAAATCAGTAGCATTGTGTCTGGTCCCAATAAATGCGGGGTTGTGGTGTGGAATTTATTATCTTCACTCAGATATGTTAATCTCTTATTGCTTATCCAGAATAATCTGTAGATGAAGATAATCATTTTAGATATACTCAACTAATTCACCGTTTCTACAAGAAATTATTCATTACTCGCATTGCAGTAAGGGGATGAAGCTTATGTCTTTTATGAACGTCTCACATAAATTATTTTTATATTTCCATGTTTGTAAAATAATATTGTGAAAAATTCTTAGTTTTTAACTTCAAATATGTATCCTGCTTTATTTTTTTCAAACAAAGATGTCCTTAAACTTTCAGATTACGTCATACTACTAAGACAATCTCGAACAAAGAATTCATCGTAAACAAGATCCTCTCACCGCCACTACCAAAAGATTATATAATTGACAATCATAGCTTACATATTAAGTTTAACATCGTAGAACAGACCCGAAGGGTTGGAGTAAAGATGAGTCTGATTCGTTGCTTTTTGTCCTCCAATTAGATTTCCAGATTCAATTTGCAGCATAGAATTGGCGTCAAATGATATCCAATAAAGTTTGCTGAAAAAAACCATGTTGTACACAAAAAGTAATTCGCTGCTTAAACAAAAAGGAAAAAATGAATTGAAAACTATGAGATGCTACGCCTTCTCTGATTCTAACATTTTGTTCTCATATGATTTTTTAAAAAATAACTTGCTTTCTTAGTCAGTCACTATGAGCATACATATAAAAGTAATAAAATATAATAGTAGGGATGTTAATTGATTAGAGTCCCACCCCTGATGTTTCGGAGCTCCTATTTTGTATTGTTTAATTGACTTTGATATTGAATACTGTTCGTTACATTCTTCCTCACTTCGTTCGTCCGAATATAAATTAATGAAGTGCTAAATGAATAAAACACAACACATATTAAGAAGGAACGCTGCTCGCTAGTTCATTGCTTTCCATTGCATCACTATCAGCCATACTACATGTAATCTTTAAATCCTAGCGAGCGAGCTTAGATTGCCGTGCTACCGCATGACCTTACTATTTATACCCTATGTAACCACGTGACTTTAAAGGAAAACTTTTAGAACACCCTAAATAATATCATACCGCACATAATTTTAATTATCTCCATATTCTTCAATTAGAAGAAATGGAATTTCTACCTATTTCTATTTTAAATCTTGCACTCTACAAATAATGTTGTAATAATACAGAATACAGGATATGTATTTCTTTGTAGAAGAAAACACCTGCAGTAGCTATTCTGATATATTGACAACACTGTGTTTATAACAGTGGTTCTTTCAATTGATATGTCGACTCTCAGTCAATTTGAACTGAAAGACACCAAAGACTCTCTCACACCAGTTTCATGTTTAGATGTTTTACTGACTACAACGAAAAGGGCCGATAAACAACTACATTTTATGACAAAGGAGATGCCTTTTCATCGGTTTTCTTTACTTACATTATAAAATACCATTATCATCTGCAAATGATATTCATATCTCAAAACTTTATCTAACGAGCATGCTCCGAGTTCGATCAATATAGCAATATGGCAGGCTACTGAAAGATACGTTGATGTACAAATTTCAACCTCGTTTATAACAAACATTCCGTAAATCATACGGTCGCTATAATGAATTTAAAAAAACCTAAGACATAGTCATATTTTGGTTGAGGTGTTTCATAACAACGTTTCCACCTAATTCGTGGGTGTTAATAGCTACAAGACCAATGCTTACGGCGGGTGTAGACGGTTAGCGGGGGATACTTGCTCCCCCTAGGTACCTAGCCCAACTTTTGGATTTTTCGGATGTTTAATGACTTAATCGCATGTTTATGTCTTTTGATGATGCTGAGATCGAATCAATTTGTTCTCCGTCTTCACCTGTTTCATTATAACCTTCCTAAGGTGTGTCGACTATCATTTTAAGGCTCGCAAAAAGTTAACAAACTCATAGACATTAATAACATGTTAGTTGTGTCTCTACCAGTATAATATTTTGGATTCAATGATTGAAAAAAATAATAAATTATAATTTGTTCATTGCAGAGCGTAATTACTTACTTATTATGTGGATCAATGGCTAAATCCCGGGGACTTCTAAGTCTGGTGAAGATTGTGTAGTCGGTTTTTGTGCCACTGTTCAATGACATCACCTTAATCTTCCCCGTATCAGATTCGGACCAAAATATGTCATCGCCAATCCACGAATAGACCAATCCTAAATGAAAGAAATATAAATTTCAAAGGCAATGAAAGGCGAAAGGCATCAGAATGTGGGAGTTTGTCTGGAAAAAGCCAGATGATCCATATAGGGACAGGACACAACTCTTACGGATTTGTAGAAAGTGTCGTTTGCTTGATGTTCAAGATAAAGAAGAGATAAACAACAAACAAACAAGTATATTAACAACTGTTTACAATAATCAAGGCGACACTGTGCATGAATGTCCAGGGATTAAAATATTTGAATATTAAAAAGTAACAGAAGAGAATCACCATAAGATCGTGCAACTGAAACAGAAAACCCAAACAACTTTAAATTTCAATATTTGCAAATTGATTTCTATACATGTATATTAAACGAAAAAGATAAACATTATTAAGTTCTTAGTGTATTTTCTTAATTTACTTCCCAACATTACTGGTATTTAACGAAATGTTATTTGTGATAACAGACTAATTTAACTGATAAGGAACGTACCAGAAACATTTCCTGCGGATGCCAAAGACATGTTTTGATTGGTCACTAAATCATACAACAAGATTTCGTTTCCAGCGGCAAATATAACTTTGGAGTTATTAGCTGCCACGGCTATGTGTGTTATGGTTTTGTCCCAAGTTAAGAAACAGGAAACATTTGGAGTTAGATACGTGATTATTCGGGCATCCATTGAGCACAGTAAGTTCTGGCTGGAAAATATTATCGCTTTGCCGTGCGCAGAATGGGATGCTGGAATACATAAGAGAAAATTGCTACATTTATGGAAAAACATATTTTTTAATAATGAACAATTGAAAAAAACATTTATTTGTATACTGCAAAATCACATATTTTCGTGGGGTCAAATTTTCGTGGTTTTCGGAAAACCTCTCTGTTTGTGGGGATTTGAATTCGTGGATCAAGAATTAATGAGTACATATGCATGTAACATTTTACATTTCCTGGTGGACATGATTTCGTGATTCTCGTCATACCTCAAAAACAACGGAAATTAAACACCTACGAAAGTTTGTGATTTCCAAGTATTTGTAATAGGATACATTACCATTACAAGATTTGTTGTCTGGATTTAGAGTGTATCCTTCTTTACAATGGCAGACGGCTCCACTGGCTGAGTTTGTACAGATGTGCTCACATCCTTCGTTTTGGCAGGGATCTACGTATTGAAGAGTATGTTTAAAAAAGTCCCAAAAAAACCAACCTCATTTGCAGGTAACGCATTCAACTGCATGCCCGTCACAGTGTCATTACATCAAAGAAAGAATATTTTTTTAATAAATTGGTTTAGTAAAAAAAAATACTTAAGAATGAAGTTTACTCAAAAAACAAAAACTTTCACTGATAAGAACAAAAATATTCCTATAGACCGTTTCACGGTAACTGCGGTGCTCTTTTGCAGGGCAAAATGATATAGTTTGGTGAAATATGACGTAAAAGTAATTGTTAAATATACGTCATTTAATTATCTCTCACCAAAAGCATCGCCAAATGTTATTATTTTGCCCTGAAAAAGTGTAGTACCGCAGTTACCGTGAAGGGGCTAATTGCACATTGTACACCTATAACTTGATATTAACATATTATACTTTATAACATTTTCTTTCTGTCCCCTGAAACTGAGTAGAACGTCATTCTTAAGTTAACAGCTGGTCAATTCATTAGGTTCAAAGTTGTAGCGTGCAAACCTAAACTTCAGTAGATTATCAACTTAAATATATAAGTTTCGAGATTATTGTTTCCCAAATGATAGAAATTATTTTAAAAGTCGAAATATATAGAATGAAAGAAAATTAAATTTATATATTGCTTTTTCAATTCTTCCTGAAATTCAGGGTTAATTAACTCTTCACTGTGAAATCTATAACGGAAGATTTTTTATTCAGTTGGCCATAGCCATGAATTCAAAATTGTTACAGAATTAGTCTGATTCTGAGTTGTAATTGGTTGCAAAAAATTGTAGTGAGAGCTTCCACCATCATAAAATGTATTTGACCATGAATTTGCTTGAATGGAAAAAGATATATTCATTCAGAGTAATGATATGCTTACTTGTAGAGGTGGTAGTTTTGTCTGTGAGTGCCGTCAGCCCCCAGGGAACTTCCCAGGAGAATTCATTTCTCCAGGTCTCCTGATTTGTCTCAATCCCAACACAGAAGACCAACTCATCATCGTACTCAGTGGCACAAATTACATTCTGATAATTGATATAATAAAATTAATGTTAGAAACGTCGTTGATTCCCTTCACGGATAAATTTTTTCATAAAGGAAAATTTAAGATTCTAGAATTTCTAAATTGAATTTTGAATTTCCATATGAGTGAAAAATCATCAAAGAGACGTTTAACAATATACAAACAATGAATTTCAAAACACATACACTGTACACTACAATATTCGTGATGAATAAATTGATATTTCTAGAACGGTAGATAACTTTCCGATTCCCGCCGCTGTAATCACTGCTTTCCAGGGTATTCCTATAATTGTCTGCCCAGTATATAGTCCTTTTGGTGGGATCAGGGTCACATTTCATATCGGGAACCCATAGAAGATTCTTAACTATTATCTGTCTGTTCTTACCAGACAAATCAGAACGTTCAATGAAGGCAGTTGCTTCATTATTTGACCAAAACAGATATCTGAAAAACAAAGACATAGTTACTTTAAAAGCATGTTCTTTTAACATTATTCTTGTTTTTGTCGTTTGTGTGTTTGTACGATAAGCATCCGCACTATCAGAAAGAGTAAATGAAACACGTCGTATTAAAATTACATGTAACGTGTGTATCCACTTTTAGTATACAATATACACGTTTTATGTTTGTCAAAGGATAATAAAAAGTATCGTTCTTGTTTGTTTTTAATGTCTATTAGACCCAAGATGCATTTAGTTTTCATTATATCCAAAAATTACATAACATACACTTTTTACTTATTACTAATGGCAAGAGTAATGAATAACTAACCCATTGTTTGGATCCACTGCAATGGCCCCAGGTGTTGAAAGTTGCTCACTTATAAGAACCTTATACACAGAATTATCATTAGCGTCCACTGGCTGCACAGCTATCCAGTTATATAAGGCATCTGTCCAATACATATTCCTTGCTACGTGATCAAAAGCTATTCTACTGGATATAGTATAAGATATCCCGCCGTGGACCTCATACACCCATCCAAAGAGGGAATGATTCATCCATATATTAAAATATTCCAGTTTGAAAATAGCTTTAGATAAACCCTCCATGAAATATAACGTGTTGTTACCATCCCACTCCATGCTCATTATTTCATAGTCGTCATATCTAAATGCCATTGTGTGTTCTTGGGGTTTTTGGTTTTTGGAGAACTGGTTGATGTAGCCTTCAAATGTGGTCATTCCTCCATAATGCCATAAAGTGTTTGGTAAATCCGACACAACTAAACCTGAAAAATTAAACCTGGTGATAATTTACAATTCAGCTAGTAACCAATATGACAGTAATTGTCCTGGACTACTTTAATGTCCTAAACTATCTTTTTAATGTAATTCGTAATTGTACTTACCTCGTTATTGGTCATTTGCAAAAAAATATTTTGTTAAATCAACTGAGTGCATGAACACATAAGTACTCTAAAGCTAATATTACAAAATGATTGAGTTTCTGAATGAAGGATATGGAGATAACGAACAGTATTCGATCTCAAAGTCCATAAAACAATACAAAATAAGAGCAGAGCAAACACGGACCCCCGAAACATCAGAGATGGCATCTGGTGCCATGGAGGAGTTAATGACAATATCTATGCAGTTTTTAGAGATTGACGGAATTCTACTTAGGTACCAATTGCGCACCGTTATTAACACGCACATTTTTGTATTCGTATAAAGAGAAACTTATCACAATCTTATAAATGAAAAAGAAACGACTTTTGCATTGGCCTTCAATGCAACATTCCCTTTCTAAGGAAGAAATTCTTCAAAAATCATATGTAAGTTTTGAATATTTTTCATACCCCAAAGAACCAAAACGAGTTTGAACTACCATACATATATTGGATTCCGATAATCCACAAGAATCTTATAAAGATACATTGGGGGTATTAGTAAATGTTCAACATAGCCTCTTTCTTTACTCCTCGCTAAGATATTAACAGTAGTGAAGGAAAAATTCAAGGGCACTGTGCAACAATATATTCAAGAAGTGGTATGAATCAGTTGTAGATATTTAAAAATTTCAAGCATTTTTGCTTTTAGTGTGAACATTTTCTTAAACCAGGTAAATTATTGATAAACAAGTTGTTGAAACAAGAATTTCAACAGTCTCGTTTAAAGTCATTATTTCGTAAGTTCTATGGTCGATAAACTGGTAATGACCTTGTCAGCAAATACAATTTATGATTGTGTCAAATGATGGCTGACGTTTTTCATACTAATTGTCCATTATTTATACACTGATTTGACGACGGATTTTTCCGTTATTTACCGATCATGAGAAGGAGAACACGGTGGGTGTGACCAGTTGCAAGGGATGCTCATTCCTCCATGGCCACTGATCTCACCTCTGATGTTTTGGCGGTCCGTGTTTGCTCTGCTCCTATTTTGTATTGATTAATATGGACTTTTGATCTTAAATAATGTTCGTTATCTCCATATGTTTCAGACAAATTGATGACGTTTTATAAAAAACAATATTCATTTCTATTCATACGCTGATGTGTGGCATATATATCCCTTTGAACTTAAAATAAAGAATATCCACAGAGTCTGATATGCGTATCTGTTTATATTTCGATATTTTATTCGAAATAGACATTGGTCTTAAAAAGACTTTATGATAAACGAAATATTTTAAATTTTAATATCGTCATCTTCTCTTCTTTTTATAGCATTATACTCTTATCACAAATATATCAACATTCTGGTTGAGTATGAACGTTAATGTTAAAGTCGAATGCGGACTGATATTATTAATCCGATATAATGACTTTTCAGCAATAAATTCAAGACGATTTCGTTTCTGTAAATGATTGTTGGGTCATTATTTGTACCGAACTCTTTCTTTTACCCGATCATAATGAGGAACAAACAAATTGTGACTGATGGACAGGGGAAACTTACTTCTCCAGGGCACCTGATCGCACCTCTGAGGTCTTTAGAGGTCTGTGTGTGCTCTGATACCATTTTGTATTGATCTAATGAAATTTTGAGCTTTATAACCGGTTGTTATCTCCATATAATTTCATAAAACAGAGTTGTTACCAAGATAAAAATTACGTGTCAACCATGCGTCTACATGTGGAACGCGTACATTATCCAAAAATTAAAATGTCAGTTTATGTTTCTAAATGACTTATCTTATAAAGGACGTAATTCATTGTTTTTGCGACTATGGCATTAACATTTATAACTTTATCTGATATCTACGAAAACAGACAAGATATTCATGTTGAATGTACCTAATAATTAAGCAATGAATTATCATTTTTTGAAAGATGCAGTCTCATAACTGCAATGGTGTGTGCAAACAAATTGAGTAACGCGCGTTAGCGCGTTATGAAAATTTGTTTGCACACACCATTGCAGTTATGAGACTGCATCTTTCAAAAAATGATAATTCAATGCTTATATTTACATTTTATAGCCCCTGTATTGTCCGTAATTTTAATTTTTTTAATTAAAATTCCCTCCTTATCCTTCATGTAAGTTGCAATTTATAGAACAGCGTATGGAACAGCTTAATCCAAGTTTCCCGCCAGAGTTTGTTTGCGCACAAGCCAAAATCCGGAAACGAAAATAGTGCACAATAAAACAGATAACAATAATCAAAGTTTTCTTATTTTTCAATCTAAAAATGATAAACTTTATTTTGCAACAAAGAAATACAAATGAATGGTATAAAAGACATAAAGTTTTCGCTTTGTTTAAACTGTAATGGTGTAGTCCCTGTATTTATACGCCAGACAGACTTCGGTAATTTGGTCTTGTGTGTTATGTGTATTTATCACTTGTAATTTTATAATGCTTTTTATTAGGGTCAAACAAAGTAAATGTAAATATTGGGATTTATCACATGCCCTTTATTTAAAAAAAATCTAAGCTAAAATTTCACGATGCTCTTTGTTCTAAAATAAAGAGTATCTCCTTCAAAACTGAATGTTAAAAATATAATGTTTCATATATGCTAGTTGTAATACGTCATTCTGAAGTTTATCCTCTCGCAAGTTGAAACGGTACAAAATGGAGATAATGAAGGATATGGAGATAATGAACAATATTCAATATCAAAGTCCATAAAAATACATATTTAAATACAAAATAGGAGCAGAGCAAACACGAACCTCTAAAACATCAGAGGTGGGATCAAGTGCCATGGAGGAGTGAGCATCCCCTGCTGACCGGTCACACCCGAAAGTGCTCCTTGTCATGATCAGGAAATAACGGGAAAATCCGACCTCAATTCAGTGTATAAATGGACTAACAATTAGTATGAAAAACGTCAGTCAGCATTTGACTCAGTGATAAATTGTATTTGCTGACAAGTTCATTGTCGACAAAACAACTTACGAAATGATGACTTTAAACAAGACTGCTGATATTCTTGTTTCATCAACTAGTTTTTCAATAATTTACCTCGTTTTAGAAAATGTTCATACGCAGAGCATGCTCTTGCTTATCGAATCAACTGAGATATATAAACGCCATATGCAGGTGATGAAGGTTTATTGCTGCTTAAGTAAGGGAAGTTGACGATAGAAAAATTAAAGTCATCACGTTCATCATAAAGCTTGGTTGCTAGATTACCAATAACATTTTTTCAAGTGAAATTTCCAAGCATGAAACAGATGTGTCAGGCTATGTGGTATTTTTTATCCCAAGCTCACCAGGATATATTGTTTCGACATATGAATGGAAATAACCATTGTTAATTGACAATACGTCCTCGATATATCTAAATGTTGAGTTGAAGGCCGTAGCGAGTGTTTTCTTCTTTTCAGAAATAAGATTTTGCACAAATTCTGCTTCATATGAATACAAAAATAAGTCTGCTAATAACTGAGCGCAATTGGTACCCATGGGAATTCTAATAGATCGTTTGAAGACCTGGTCTCCAAAAACCACATAAAAACTCAAGTATCTTTTTGATGTCAACTTCAGAGTGCTTGTGTGTGTAATCAGAATGTGTTTAACAAAATTTATAATTTTGCAAATAACCAACGGTAGCATAAAAGTAAAGTACACTCTCAGATATAAATGGAGATAAATAAATTTAACTTTACTTTGGTTGTTTATACATGTATCAACAATTTACCGACATCTGATCATAAAACACTGTATTTGGTTTAAATCCTCTATATGTACAATCTGGTGCAAATTGACGTAGCACAATAAGAAAAGACATCTTCGGAAACCATTGTTAAGATGTAAGCAATGTACACTACTGGGAGTATATTGCAAGGTAGATACACATGTATTAAAAGCGTTGTTGGATTTAAAAAGAAAGAAATCCATACACAAGTCTTTTCTTATGTGTGATATTTGTAAATATAAATTTGTGGAAGCAAATAGATAATTATATGTACGCGTTAGGATTTTCTACGCGTTAGGATTTTGTAACCATGAAGATGAGATTTCGTATTCACAAATTATCTCTTCATTTAAAGGTTAACTTAATTTAAAAAAAAACATTACTAATGATATTTTTTGGGATGCGAGTACATATAAATTACATGGAGTATGTAGTTATATTTATTTGTATTTGGAAAGTTAACAATATCACCTGAGTTATAAATTTGCCAGAACCAGTTTGATAAGTTGGATTCAGCAACAATGTTGTATTAAGACCGCAAAATATAAGGATATACATGTAAATATATATTTCATGAAATATTTCGCAACTCTAACGTGTTCGAGTTCGCCGAGCATATTGGGTTTATGTTCATCGGGTCTCTTCTGTGCATTACGAAATTTGCTGAGGAATACCGATTTTTTTTTTAAAGTTCGGTAAACATATTTTTCACTAATAAGGGTTCGCTAAAAGTGTGTTTCAGGTTTATAAAATCTGTTATTTTTGTACATAGACCCGCTCTATTTAACAAACAATGTCTTGTTTACCATTAAATTCTATTCATGAAAACGTTTTCCCAATATTGATTATGTATACACACGATCACTTTATTGTTTACTTTTACCACTATGCTTGGCTTATATTTCAACTTCATATTTGTAATTATGATATATCATTAATTCAAAACATCTCAAATTATCAAAATGATTGTTTTAACCTTTCTATACAATGTCTAGATAGCAGCAAGTAGATTTTGGCCATATTTCTGAAATAATGAAATATAAGAGATAACAATACAAAATTTTGGCCTTATTTCTGAAATAATGAAATATAAGAGATAACAATACAAAATTTTGGCCTTATTTCTGAAATAATGAAATATAAGAGATAACAATACAAAATTTTGGCCTTATTTTTGAAATAATGAAATATATGGAGATAACCATATAAATCAGGAGCAGAGCAAACACGGACCTCCAAAAACATCAGAGGTGGGATCAGGTGCCACGGAGGAGTGAGTATCTCCTGTCGACAGATCACACCCGCCGTGTGCTCTTCGTCGTGATTAGAAAAACATCCTAAATAAATATTAAATGGCACTTGGGACATACTTGCGAAATTTTCTATTGTAATAATAGAATGTTTTACGAGTAGGTGTATTATGATTTTGTATTTTGTTGTGCTTGTCGCAATTTTTTTTTTACATAAGACAGCCTCTGGATTTGTTTGTTCTCATTGGAAACTATGGAACTTCGAGATTTAAAATAACTCATTTTTATTTATCTTAGATATTTCATATAAAGAATTAAAGTTGTTTCAGAAATAATTATCGGCTTAAGCAGAGAATAAGACAAAAATAGTTCTTTTTTTCTTAAAAATATCTATTTTTGTACATTCATTTTTTTCTAAACATTATGTATGACAATTCAAAAAAGAGATAGACCATAACTGTAAAAATAATTCTTTACAAGTAAATAAAACTATTTTACTGATGAGAAATAATATTAGTGATTTCGATTTATACCTTAAGCATTTACAATATAAACGAAAAGAAATCTAATTACATTTATTTAAACAATTATAAGAAAAGGAGATAGCATAAGTCAGGCATCTCATTATTCACACCTTCATCTCATTCTGTATCATATCTGCATGAAGATGCTGTTTTAGTTGTTTTAAACAATCTCGCTCGTTAAGTAAATGTGTTGACCATTAACCCGATTTTTTCAGGGCAAAAAAGTAAAATCGCATTTCTATTCTTCATAGAAAAAAAAACTTCCTTGACTCCACTTTACTGCGTAGGTCAAATTATTTGTTTTCTGGAATGTCGCATTATGCTGGGAGTAATATATTTCTAAGGATAATAAATCAAACATGCTTTTGTGCGTCAGATATATCAGGGAATATTCTTTATATTCTGTGTCAGATACGGATATTATGGTGTCGTATTTCGATCGTACATGATGCAAACTACATAAATTATCTAAAAAGCATATATAAAATACCGGGTATATAGAACAAGTATTTGAATTGGCTATCAGAGACTTTTTACGGTTAAGAGGAAATAAATTGTGTAATATGCCAATAAAATATGAAGAAAACATGATATTTAGTGATTTTTCTCTTTAAATATCTTGACTTTCTCCTTCACCTTCACATGATCTTTTAATGTTTTATAAGAAGTGGTATCTTTAGCAATTTAACAAATTTGAATGATAATAATATTATGATATTAAGTTATATCAGTGATGTGTAAAGATGACTATCTCCGATGTAGGTTTTGATTGAGTCGTCCCGTGTCAAGGTAAGCCTTAAACGAATCTGGTGTTTTTACAAAAGCTGGATTTCAAAACATGCATCCTGAGCGTTGGCGAAACTGTTTTGGAAATATGTCAAGATATAAGAATAGAAAAAATTAAAAATATGTGAATACAATGTAATAAAATATGAAGATACCAAACAGCAATAAAACTCAAAAGTCCATTTAACAATGCAATTTGCGACCAAAGCAAATATGGACCTGTGAAAACATTAGAGGTGTAGTGGCTTGGGGGAGAAAGAATCCTCTTGTCAACCGGTAACATTCGCTGTTTGCTTTAGTACTGATCGTGCAAAGTGAAAAATCTGTAGACAATTTATTGTGTAAGTAATGGCTTAACAAGATTAAGTGTTTGATAAAAGTATACAGACGAGACAAATGCATGTAAACATATAACATTTAATTAATTTACTGTTTAAGTATTTCTTCATATAACCGAAAGAGATAGCAACGACACATGGTCCACTGCATCATGCCGCAAAACGCAATAAAATGTAAATGATATCATTTAATTGTACAGAAATACACGGAACAGATTTAGAACATTCAGCACAACAAATGTTTTATAGGCATCCAACTATTCTAAAGCAAGCAATACCTACAATTAGAACATTGCGTCTGTGGCTCATGCAGTGTTCGACAGGAAAATCTGTTACTCGTTCAAGTGACTACTTTACAAAATGACTGTCTCAAGTTACAATTTGAATGATGAAATATGTACCTCTATCAATTGCAAAATTGTAAGGAAACGAAGTCAAGCATTAGGATAAAAGTCAAACCCAAAACTTGTGAAGATTATGAAATGGTCACATGTACGTGATGTAACAAAACATTTGTGTTCTGGTAAAAGTTGTGTCTTACTTAGAAGGGGTACATTCTCTTACTGTTATGTACAAATTACTTTTTCAACTAAGCACAGACTAACGGTTGGATTAAACGAGACTGTTATAGATAGGTTTAAGTTTAACTTGATAAGGTCTAAACTTTTAATATAACAATGCATATACCCGGTATTTTCATTACACATATCATTTAGGCTTTTTAATTAATTTACAATATTTAATAGGTGCTCTAATCTATATTGTCGTGTGCAAAAGGTAACTTTTAATACATATTTACATTTCATTTTTTGTTTTGACGTTGATTATTCGTCTTCTAAAATACTTAAACAATGTTATGCCAAGTCATACATGTATATACTAATAGGTCTAAGAAGAACGTCGGCCATCTTGGAAACATTCTAATAGCCAGCTATTGTACTAATAAATGCAAAGTAGTGAATTTTATAAATGAGAATGTGGTTAAATGTTATGAAATTCAATACAGGTACATGTTTATATAATTTAATTCTCGTGATTGGAGTTGAGGGTAGTGTGTATTATGTTTAACAACATCTATCTGGGTTATAACCTTGATTTTTATGCGCAAGAAATTGCACGACTTTCTAATTTTAGAACTGTGTTTAAAAAATATAATACCTTTACTCAAGGGTGAACAAAAAATGCGTCATTTCATAATGGAATTAAATTATTACCAGATATCAATAGAAAATTTAGAGGAAAAAATTCAACTAGTAGTAAATTAAGCTTTATATAGATGTAGATAGTGTATGATTTACATAAAATTTGGCACGCCAGTTTGTCCCCAAGTATCTTAACTGTAAAATTCAACCCAACAAAGTTCAAAAACTTTAACTTAATTTCTTCAGACTTGATTATTGGAAACAATTACATTAGAGACATCTAGCAAAAGCATAGGCACTATATTTAGGCTTGTTTTTATTCTTTTCTTTTTTATGTCTCGACAAAAAAATTAAGCAAAGGACAACCATTCTTGGGGTTATCGAACTGTATCAGGTTGTTGAATTCTATGATCAATTATTGGGCTGTTAACTGGGGATTTATATCCGGTATTGCAGGGTCAGAGATTGGCTTAATTCTGTAGAATTAGGGTAAACAACATTTTCAGACGTTGTACTAGACAACATAAACATTACGTAAAATTCGTTAATTTTGTCTGTGATGGGTATAATGGATTTTGTTTCAATAAGTTAATAATACGACCGGAACTGCAAGACTTGGGGGTCCTTTGATTGCGAACAATGCCATTCATAAGTTTCGCACCAGTAAATGTTGCAGATCAATAGTTTATTAACCTCCTTAAATCCCTAAACAAAAATTAATCATCAATCTTACAAAAATATGTTTTAACGATTCCTCGTTAATGTAAAATATTAAAGACAGATTTCCCGTCTTAAGACCAGAATCATGGACTCTGTAAAGTGAAACTGTATCTCAAAGTATTTAAATAATTTAGAAGTCAAAAGGTGTGCATTACCTGTATTCTGGGCCGTGCAGAGCTCAGTCAGCAAGAGAACGACCCCTACTAGGGTCCCCCAGCGGGTGTCCATCTTCTACAGGTATATAGGTGAATCTGGTCTCCCCAAACATACACAGGTCTATTGATACTGCGCGTAATTGGATCACATAGTCAACGTAAATAGAAAATTTATTGAGGTGACCTGGGTGAATGAGCAGCAGTGGAGCGTGAATCTCTGGCTGTTGAATGGTACTTGCATATATTCTTAAAATTGAGCTCAATTGTTCTTTTTGTTTATTTTAATTAGCACCTCTTACATAAGAGAACGTTTACGCACTGGTATGTATACATAAATATATATACATAAAATGTGCTCGTGGCAGTTATTTAGAAGTCTACATTTGCTTTTATGTTATCATTTAAAACATCTTTCAATCTTTTTTCTTAAAATTCGTTGCACTTACAAAACCTTATTTTAAAACAACATTTATTGTGACAAAAAAAGTCTTTATCATTGAAATCTTGAAACATTCACTGATTGCTGACGGCTTCTGAAAGGTACTGAAGCACAGGGGAAGGGGCTGGAGTAAAATTTACATACCTTAAACTTTCAAAAGGTTCTTTTGTAAGGAAAGATGGACGCTGGTGAATGTTTTTGATAAATTCAGAATAAATTTAAAGGTCAACCACTGCCACTATGTGGTACATAAAATATCGGTCCCTGGTCTACTGCAATAACTCGGGATATCTCGCCATCATAAGAGATAGTTCCTCTCACAGGTGTGAATTGTAACAAAATTGCTCTCAATCTGCAGGGGAAAAGCATAATTTATTATGTAACAATCAAATACTAATAGTAGACTCTGTTTTTACTTTGGAGTACATATCAAATTTATTTTTTATACGTACACAAGGAAGTAAAAGGTATATTGACGAAATTTGATATGATATAAGCTTTTTTAATCTGTGACCATTACCAAACCAAAAACAAAATAACAGCACGAAACATGTAAAATACAAAATAAACCAAAAGCTTAAACACTTTAATTTGTAAATCACTTGCAGTTTAAAGTCTGTTGACGCTCTCTTGATTGTAAAGGTAAATTGCTTTCCACTACTCGGACAAAGGGAAGCCGTGACTTGCCAACAACTGGTCTAAATAGGACCCTATCTCAAATGCTTCACCTATATAGTTTACCTGGGCGAAATAATGAATGGAAACAGAATTCAAAGAGAAAGACACGCATTAAATGCCTGAAACCCCGTCTGTTCTGTTGTTAAGAAATTCATATCATTTGACATACATGCTGAATTTGAAGATTTTCAGGTGAAAACAAAAGCATTTTCAATTCTTACTTTAGTTTCTTATAACAATGCCTTGATTTTATTACACGATTTTTTTTATTTAGACGTGCAATAGCATTTTAAAAACTATTCTACTTTGCAATGGTCTCTCGATGCCAACAAACATGTGTGATATCTCCTTGCCAACTCTATGTTTTTATTTCAGTGAAGTGTTTCCATTTGTCCTCCATCTATAACTTATTTTTCAAATTGTTGGCTTCATTTTAAACAGGACATATTAATTCCTTTTCACTCGTGTCAGCGGTGCTGCTCAACTTACTAATTGAATTCAATGTTGACAGAGGCTTCCGTAGAAGACTCCGTTGAGTTCTATTTACTGTGTATTTATTTTCTTGACACATTCGAACAATATTTCTTTGACAGAATGCTAATTACATATAATATTATGTTGTTTGTAATTCATAGAAATAAAATAAAAAGTGCTCCTTCTGCCTCAGGTTTGCTTTTATTTCATTTTACGATATTACTTAGTATTTTAAAACAGACTTCTATCAATTGTTGAAAAATATAGTACTGATAAAATTATTATTTATTATCCTTAGCATGTTTTGCTTCTTTTCCTTCTTTTTTTCGGTCCAAGAACCCTGAACATAAGAGAAACAAATCAAATCAAATTATTTTTTTTACCCATAATGATATTTTACATGTGCATAGAGAATTATAGTACAAGAAAATAGTTTATCAATGCCATTGATTGAATTGACTTTAGGCATTTAATATTTCCTCATTTAATATGATTCTAAATAAATATTTTCCCGTGCTGTAAAGGTCGTAATATAGTGAGATGTCTCTTACTGTTAACTATGATATGAACCAGAGCGGTTATGACGTCTCGTGAAAGACACCGAGATCCTGGGAAAACACGTCATTTACCAACACATCGTGACTGGGAGAGAAAAAATATCGTAACAATGGTGGTCATTTATCATACAATACAAAAACACTATTGTGAAACATTAATTTTTATATTTGATTTACTTAAAAAAATCATTTTAATGCTCATTGCCATTTGCCAAATTGCCCAACCTCAGCTTCCAAGGGGCAGTGAAATTGGATTATGTTATGTTTCTGATTAAGAAAAAAGTAACCCCCTACCCACCAACCCCAATTATCCTATTTTCTTTATTATTGATTCCTGACTTTGAACCAGGTAGTTCAAAAAATCAGTGCAGATGCAAGTTATACATGTATTTGGCCTAGGAATTTTGCTTTTTTAAGTTGTTTGCATATTACATGATCTAACGTTATACACTTTTCGCTTATACATGTATATATGTGTATCTAGCAAGATGTTGCTTTGAACAGATCATTAGTATAGGCATTTGCATGACCTCTTACAGAAAGAACGTTAGAAATGTTGACAAAAGAAGCTATAAAAACTAATGACAAATGTGGAGATAACCAACAGTTATCAAGCTCAAAAGTCCATTCAAACAATACAAATCAAAAACAGAGCAAACACGGACCTCCAAAACATCAGAGGTGGGATCATTTTGTAAATTTTGCATTTACGAGATGCAAAATTTACGATATAATTTTGCATTTACACCCCCTAGTAAATTCAAAATTTACAATATGATAGTAGGATCAAGTGCTGTGGAGAAGAGAGCATATCCTGCCGACCAGTCACGCACGCCGATGACGAAAGAGAACCTTGAGAAGGATCTGTATACCACTCATGTACAACATCTTTACTAATAAAAACTGCAATACCTTTATCATATACACATTCACTTTAAACTTCAGTTTTAATTACTTTTTACCTGGATTTTGAAACCTATATATAGGAGAGATCAAAAATTTACTTCTGTGGTTATAGATGTAAAATGTTGGTATAATATTTACAATGTATGCTGGTGATTACTGGTAGATTGCAGTGCAACCTAATTTTCAAAAATTCTGAATGAATATAATTTGACACATAAATTGGTATTTGGCAACAGGATGCAGGATTCATGATTTGTATTACTTGTTTCAATATGATTTGCATAGCGATATGATCCCTAATTTTGTGTATATATCGAGGGGAAAAATACTTTTCACACAAATGTTTTCTACGTGTATCTTCTTACCCAGAATTGATTCTGTTTATCATGAGATATAAAATTTCATTTGACTTTCAAAAAGGGAAAAAATCAATCAAATTAAAACGCAATATGGTGAAGTTTCAGGATCTTTTAAATAGAAGTAAACGCAGTAGCGTTGACAGAACACCGCACAAGGAAATTAATTCTTATACATGTACATGTATATATATAGACAATAAGGATAGGTTTCTCACGAAACTAAAGGTGGGTTGAAAAAAAAAACTTGATGTCCAGTTTGCTCACTTCAGCTTTCTCAATAATAGATAAATGGGAAACGTTTACATTGGATTGCGGAGAAATCTCTGGAGGAAGATTTTTTTTTCTTTTCATCAACCATGTTGTCACTGTGAAAATAACGCAAAAATATTGTTTACATAACTGACTGGTGTTAAATTATTTCTTTTAAAACGGGTCACGCTTTTCAATTCACTCAGCTTTCAAGAACCAGATAGTTGCATAGGTAACAGATGATTAAGTACGTATATACATTGTGTAGAAAAAGCCCTTGTAAAAGTAAATTTAGAAAAGAGGTGGAACCCTTATTTTAAACAAATTCTCGATGTCATTTGAAAACAAAAATTGCTTCACACTTTATAACTTGAAACTTTTATATAAGAATTGTTAAGCCATTATTTACATACAGCGTTGTCTACGGATTTTCCCGTTATTTCCCCCATCATGATCATGCGGTGGGTATGACCGGTCGGCAGGGGATGCTCACTTCTCCATGGCACATGATTTGACCCTGATGTTTTAGAGGTCCGTATTTGCTCTGCCCCAAATTTGCCTTGTTTGAATGGACTTTTGAGTCTGAATACTGTTCTTTATCTCTGTATATTGCTACTTTGGATAAATCCTCATTCCTGGTATGCCAACATAAAAGAAAGGATTCGGTTGTCACCCATTATTTGCAGACCTACTAGTGTTGTGTATTCCTGTGAAGAAAAAAAATTATTCAAAGATTTATAACTGCATGAAAAAAGTCTCTTGCTGTGGTCTTCAATTAAAAATTCGGTATATCGACGACGTTTGACAAGCAAGTAGATGAAACAAGAATATCACCATCTCGTTTAAAGTCATCATTAATTTTCGTAAGTTCTATGGTCGATACAATGACCTTGTAAGTAAATACAATTTTTCATTGAGTCAAATGCTGACTGACGTTTCCCATACTAATTGTTAGTCCTTTATTTATACATACTACTGAACTGACGACAGATTTTTTCGTTATTTCCCAATCATGACAAGGAGCGCACGGTGGATGTGACCGGTCTACAGGGGATGCTCACTCTTCAATGGCACCTGATCTCACCTCTGATGTTTTGGAGGTTTGTGTTTGCTCTCCTCCTATTTTGTATTGTGTTACAGACATTTGATCTTGAATACTGTTCGTTATCTCCATACTTTTCATCTATTAAAAATAATTTATTTTCATTTCTATAGATCTGTATACGTTCATTCGACATATCCAAAGTATATCGAAATAAAAGATACTAAAGAATCTGCAATTTTCATATTTGGATTTTTCACTACAAGAAAGACTTTAATGGTAACCAAATAACAAAACTTTATCAAAACGTGATAACTTCAACTTTTTATCGTGCATTTCCCTTACTTATGCATCAACAATACATACTCATATAAACATACGGAGTTTATGTTACCCAGTTTATTCGTTGCGCAAGAATATTCTCTTCTTCCTCTCAATATTTAAAACGAGACATGCCATTAATAAACAAAGATGAAACATTGATATCAATAGTCTAGCTTAAAGTCAACATTTCACAAATTCTATGGTTGTTCCAATTATTGACCTTTATTGTCATCAAATACAATCTATAAAAAAGTCAAATGTCTGATTGTTGTTTTTCATACAATGTTAGGTCATTATTTACTCCCAATTAAGTATCTACTGATGGCCGTTTGCTGGTTACATTACAAGGAACATACGGCGGGTGTGACCGGTCGACGGCGGATTTTTTCTTCTCCATGGCACTTGATCTCATTTCTGATGTTTTAGAGATCCGTGTTTAGTCTGATCCAAATCAATTTTGTTTCAATGAATCTTTTAGCCTGATTACTGTTCTTTGTCCCCATATTTCACTTAATAGGTCCTTATTAGTGCTAATAAAGACTGAACTGCGAACAATGTACAATAATAAATAATTTTTTTCAGTTTTAAAAGTTTAACTGAATGTGACGAGGTTCAATTATTTTTTTTATCAAAGTTCTTAAAAATATTAACACAAGAAACAAGTGTGCAACTGAAAATATCATCTTTATACTGCATGTTGATTGCCCTGCTTTGACATGTATATGTATATATTTTTTACATTTTCGTTACGGATATTAATTTTACGATTTGCATCAAGTAAAATTCGGGGTACAGGACCAGGCCTGATACGTCTGCACGGCTTCTCGTTTACAGTGCGTGCCAGGTTCGAAATGGAACAATTTTCTCCGCTTTTAATATAAATGCATTGAAATCTTTAAAATTACTGGAACGACTAATTTGCACTTTTAAAAATCCTGTAAAATTTATTCTTGGGTTGTTTGCTAGAAAGTTTGTAGAGCGTATATTCTTTGAAATACATGTATTTCTAAAGACCATTATAAATCAAAAACATCAAATGTAACATTTTGGAGGAATCACTGCTGGTTTAAGTCCAATTGGTTGAATATGCCAGGGACATCTTCAACAGTGGTCCTCCCGAACGTGGGATATCAATTATATCAAGTTTATGCAGAATGGGTATTTAGGCACTTGGACTTTTACTTGGCTAAAGAGCTATTCACTTATTTATGCATAACATGGCCCTGTCCTTATATCAATTAATAAACTATCACCCATTTCATATATCAAAATAAAGACTCAGTGTTCTGATTTCCTATAATAAAATTTCTTTTTGAGAATCTAAGTATTGGAAAATAGGCTTTGAGAAAATGCAATGTTCTTGAATTTTGAAGAAAACAAATGTATTCTAATACCTTCAGAAAAGAATTAAAACTAATTTAGTATTTGTTTTTCAATTGAAACATATAGAGATATAACGATCAGTATTCAAGATCAAAAGTCCATAAAACAATACAAAACAGAAGCAGAGCAAACACGGACCTCCAAAACATTGTAGGTGGGATCAGGTGCCGTGGAGGAGTGAGCATCCCCTGCCGACCGGTCACACCCACCGTGTGCTCATTGTCATGATCGGGAACCAACGGAGAAATCTGTCTTCAATTTATTGTAAAAATAATGGACTAACAATTAGTATGAAAAACGTCATCTTGCATTAGACTCAATGATAAATTGTATTTTCTGACAAGGTCATTGTATCGACCATAGAACTTATGAAATGATGACTTTAAACGAGAATGCTGATCTTCTTGTTTCATCAACTTGTTTGTCAATGATTTACCTCGGTTTAGAAATTGTTCATACGTAGAGCATGCTCTTGTGTATCGAATCAACTGAGATATATAAACTCCATATGCAGGTTATGTAGAAATTGTTCATACGTAGAGCATATGCTCTTGCGTATCGAATCAAGTGAGATATATAAACACCGTATGCAGGTGATGAAGGAATATTGCTGTATAAGTAAGGGAAGTTGACGGTAGAAAAGTCAAAGTCATCACGTTTATCAATAAGCTTGGGTGTTAGATTACCATTAATGTCTTTTTCAAGTAAAATATCCAAGTATGAAACAGATGTGTTAGACTATGTGGTATCTTTTTATCTCAAGCTCCCCAGGATATATCGTATCGACATAGTAATGGAAATTACCATTGTTAATTGACAATACTTCGTCGATTTATCTAAATGTCGAGTTGAAGGCCACAGCAAGTGTTTTCTTCCTTCCACGCATAAGATTTTGCTCAAATTCTGCCTCATATGAATACAAAAGTAGGTCTGCTAATAACGGAGCGCAATTTGTACTTTTGGGGATTTCTATGGATTGTTGGAAGACCTGGTCTCTAAAAACTGCATAAGAATCTTTTTGATGTCATCTTCAGAGTACTTGTGTGTGCAATCAGAATGTGTTTTACAAAATAATTTTGCAAATGACCAGGTAACTAAAGAATAAATTTACGACTTCCATTTTTATTGAAAAAGCAACTGAAAGTGATAACAAAAAGCCTGGACATTAATTTATCGTGGGGAATGGTTTTGTGTAAAGTTGAAAAGTTTTGAGTTTTTAAGCTGTTGGTTTTGGTAAAATCTTATGATTTCAAATTGTTCAAAAGTTCTTTGGAATATCTGAGTATCCACATCTGATTCACACCACTTCTTGAATATATTGTTGCACAGTACTCTTGAAGTTTCTCCTTCACTGCTGTTAATATCTTAGTGAGGAGTAAAGAAAGAGGCTTGGTTAAATATTTACTGGAACCCGCAATGTACGTATCTTTGTTTGTAAGGATTCTTATGAAGTTTTGGAGTCCAATATATACATGGTAGTTCAAATTCATTTTGGTTCTTTGGGATATTAATTGATATTGATTAATCAATATTCAAAACTGACATATGATTTTGAAGAATTTCTTCCTTAGAAGGGGAACTAAATGGGTATATATATTTGTTGGATTACCACTTGTAGAATTAAATCCAAGTTCTTCTAAAATACAATTTATATAATGAGCCTTACAAACAGACTTTGTCAGCAGGGACCAGCGCGTACTGATCATGTAATCTGGCTAGTTCTTTTTTCATACACTTCTGGATAATTGAATACTATGGCACGCCAAATTCACAAAAATGAGTTAATCATAGTTTCACAATTGATAAACTAGGTTTATCGGTTGTAAACTATAGTTTACGAACTGTAAACTATAGTTAACAACGTTAATCTATATTTTACATCCGTAAACCATAGTTAACGCGATAATCTATGTTTCACAACCGTAAACTATACTTAACACTGAAAACAATCATTTGCGATTGCAAAACATAGATTATCTGATAAATACAGTTTCACGATTTGTAAACTATAGTTTACAAACCGTTAACTATAGTTAACGATCTGATAAATATAGTTTCACGATTTGTGAAACTATGATTAACAACTCTTAACTATAGTTTACGATTGTAAACTATAGTTTACAAACGTGAATCTATGTTTATCAACAAAATCTATTGTTAACGCTTATTACAGACAGATAAACTTAGATTATCATTCGTAAACTATAATTAACAACCGTTAAATATAGTTTTACAGATGAAAACTATACTTAACGAATCGTTAACTATAGTTTACGGTTTGTAAACTATAGTTTACAGTCGATAAACCCAGTTTATCAATTGTGAAACTAGGTTTATCTCATTTTTGTGAATTTGGCGTGCCATAGAATACAAAAGGATAGATGGTTTTCATAGGTCGCCCCTAAATCTTTCAATAGCTGTGTATTGCGAATTTCTATAACGCATTAATTATTGTCTTACTACACAATTTAAGATAAGCTACACTGAACCATGATACTTTATGCCGCTATTACAGCCGCGAAGTTCTAAAATGACTCGGGTGAAAAATCTACAAAAGTTATCCGCCATTTTCTACTTGCATGGTTCTGTTGTTCTTTGTATTGTTTGAGGGACAGCCAAATTGATCGATTTTTATGGGTGTTTTGAGGATAATGCTATGAATGAAAGCAATATTTGTAAATTAATTATTTGTGAATGAGTGTTATATGGTGGACAAATCTCCCCCCCCCTTTTTATAAATAACATGTATATAGGATTTGTTTAATCCTCTAAAGTATTAGCTAAGATGAAAAACGGTGAGTGAGAGATTGTGAAAAATATTTTTTGAAATCATGTGGTTAATTTCTATGTGAATGGTGCTTTTGTGTATTTTTTCTATGAACTTTCTAACTGTTTATTCCGGATTCATTAATACGTACACGGTTTTAAAGTTTAGGCTTTGGTGAACCATTACCGGAAATGTAAACCCCATGTGCTTTCTTTTCACTTCCGGCACATTGACGGTATGAGTGCCAAACATTTGTAAATACATAAACCGTGTTAAAATGTCCCTTTCGTACAATGATGCTCAGCAATAGTCATTTTAGAATGAAAAATTGACTGCCAGTCATAATTCCTGTGTACATGCTTCTTAATATTTCTGCTGAATTCAAAGAAAATATCCATTTATTGTGTATCCCCCCTCCCAAAATTGACCAGAAAATACTGAATAGTAAATGCCGAATAAACATATATACTGTTCTTTTGTACAACATCATGATTTAATGATTACTAGATTTTTAATTGAAATACAAAAGGGAATGTATGTACTGTAAAATGTATAATAATTATAAAATTTACCTTATTTCAGGCACAATGGCTGAAAACTGGGATGAACCTGCTCCAGTAGTAGAATTGCCAGAGATCAAACTCTTTGGTAAATGGTCATCAGATGATGTCCAAGTCAGTGACATCAGTTTAACAGTAAGTTTGTATACTCTGATCTGACACAATGTAATGTTAAAATTGTTAATGTAACGAGAGAGGAGAAAAATGCAGGGGGGCAGATCGGGATTCAAAAAGGGGCCCCCAGAATCTCCAGTCAGGGGCTACCAACTGAGCTATCTGGCGATGGAAGCCAGCTTACCGCCACATTCCTCCCTCCTTAAAGGTCTTTGGCCCCAAAAGACCCCAACCCAGGCTCATCCCTGGCAGGCCTCCCACCTGTCAGTTCCAAAACATGGCATGACACCAAATGTAACAGGAGAGGAGAAAGATACATTGGACAAGATTGGGATTTGAACCCAGGCCCCCTTAATCTCAAGTATGGTGCTCTATCAAATGAACTATCTGGCTATGGGCAGTTGAACCTGGCTGATCGCCACATATTTAGATTAATCCAACTGTGTCTCAAGACAAGTCCTTACCATTGTTAGAATACATCCCATATACTTGCAATGTAGCAAATCGGAGCAGATCCGCTCTAAGGGATCCACTTTCGAAATGATTTTGAAGAATACCAAGGGGGTTGCACTGAAAATAACTACGAAATTAATAACTACCAATTGATAAAAACAAACCTTTTTGAGATTGTATATGCCTTCTATCCCAAAAAATAATCCATGAAAAGAAAAGAATTCAACTAATTTTCTCAACAGTTTTTCTTCAAATTTACCTGCCATGTTTACATTCTGAACTCTCTGGATTATTTGTAGTAAATGCACTGAGTATGAGTTATCGCCTCTGTTTTAATATTTTGCAACATTGCAAATACACAGAAGGTATTCTATCGTTAAACCGGGTCTGTAGGACAATATCATTTTAACTATATAAGGTTCTATCTAACCGCCACACTAAGAATGTTGGTTAAATAAGTTGGCAAACTTGGATCTGACAAAAATAAGTCATTCTTATGGGTTCATTTGTCGAGAGTTTTACCTTAAAGAATTGCAAAATTCATGTATCTCAGAAAGTGAGGGAGGATAGATTTATCTTTCAGCTTACTGTAAACCAACTTTTATTCGCATGTGAGAAATTTTCGCGAGAGCCTTGTCATCAGGAATATTTCTCACCGCGAACTGGTCCTTAAAGCTTCTGTGTCTATTTATAACAAATCCCAAAAAGCCTTGATCGTGAAAATTAATCGTCGCGAACTAGTTTACCCTAGGTAAATTGCTAAATAAAGTCGTCGCAAATGAAAGTTGGTTTACAGTATCCATTCACAAATAATTCTATCACAAATACTGCCGTAGTCAATAGCATTATCCAAATAGAATACACAAAATAAATGCTACAGTATTACTAGTCTTATATTTGTGACTTATAACTATTTTATATTTGCCTGACTATAATCTTTAACATATGAAATGTATTATGCTTTGCTGATTTTAAAGCATGAACTGATCCAGACCAGGCCTGGAGTCAATTATCTGAGAACAGACTTAAGTCAAAATTTTGATTTTGAAAAGCTTGTCATTTAATTATAATACACAGATTATCAAAAATTTGCAGGTTTATATTATATTTCAATTGAAACATTTTGTATAAATTTTGGTTTGTTATCAAACTTATTTCAAAGTATATATTGATTGGAAATTTTGACTTAAGTCAATTCTCAGTTTATGGTCTTGGGGCCAGGTTATAATGAAATAATTTGGCCAAAAATTAGAGATATTCCTAAAATAAATGTAGAGAACATGGCAGATTTATATTCACAAGTAACTATTAGTTTTGGGTTTCTTGAGATAACTTACCCCGTTGATGCCATGATACGTTGATTATGATCTGGTAATCCTGAAGCTGTTAATTTTACTCTGTGTTTTGTTTTTGTAGGATTATATTGCTGTCAAAGAGAAGTATGCGAAATATTTGCCCCACTCTGCGGGACGATACCAAGTTAAGAGATTCAGAAAATCTCAGTGCCCAATTGTTGAACGCCTGACATGTTCACTCATGATGCATGGAAGGAACAATGGAAAGAAACTGTTGACAGCTCGTATTGTCAAACACGCCTTCGAAATCATCCACTTACTCACAGGAGAGGTAATTCATTTTCTTATTTTAGAATAGCTTAATTTGCAAGAAATGTTTGTAAGAAATGCCTAAATTAGAGAAGCATTAAGTCTAGATTATGAAACTTAATCAAGGAAATAGATGCTCTTTCTTCTTTTTACATTTTTGGCTCATTTGAAATCCAGAATAAACTTGTTCATATCTGATCTCTGATGGCACAAAGTGCATTTCACATTACCAGTAGTTACATACTGAACTGGTATGAAAATTGGTATGAACATTTAGGTTATTTCAAATTTTGATTTTTTATTTCTGCTTTAGGATACTAGTGTACAGGTTTATTTCTTTAGACTTTTTGGTTTGTAGATAACAGGGTTTAAATTAAGCTAGAATATGTGGTCATTGAGGTTTCAAATTAGCTACTGGTGAATTTTTCACTCACTGTCTGGCTATTTTTGATACAGTTTTTACTAGCCATGTCAGGGATTTATTTGGCTATTTTGTTGTACTGCCGTTTTATATATGAAGGGGAAAAATGAGAGTCGCAGGCTCGATCGAGTATGCTAGGGGGGTCCGGGGGCATCACCCCCCCCCCCCCCCCCCCCCCCCCCCCCCCCCCCCCCCCTGAAAATTTTTTAAATAAATGGAGCAAAATCCTGCATTCTTGGAGCTTCTGGGGGTCATTTCTAGACCTTTACAAAGACCACAAAAACTTCATTATTTAGACAATTAAAATATGAAATAACAAAAAAAAAAAAAATTTAAAACCAGGTCAGTACTTTATTTAACCTTTTCTCTGAATATTTATCACAAATCAATTCTCCTGTTTTTCAAATTTCACTACTAACATTGTGTTTGTTGTTACTCCATTCTTCTGATTCATTGTGATATACAGACATGATTTTTTTCAGCTTTAAAGCGGAAATCCGCTATCCGGATTTATTATTTCCGCTCTTATTTTTCAAATCCGCTTTTATAGTAATTCGGATTTTTTTCCGTAACGAATTTAACTTTTACTTTCTTCGAAACAGTTCCTTTATTTTTTTAATGTGAACATTTTCAGACGGGGGCCGTCGGCCCCCTGGACCCCCTGATCAGGGGCGCTGCCCCTTGAAGCCCCGCTGGGGGAGGACCCCCAGACCCCCCTTCAGCTTTTTTTACTTTTCTTTGGAATCATATCTGGATATAAGCTCCATCTTACTCATCTACACTTTTCTTTTTAACTCTGCAGTGGCATATGTATCTTTCAATATCATGGACGTGGCACATGTTTACTGATCAATATCATATAGAAGCTTGAAAATCTATTCTTTATTCCAAAAGCATTTGAATGACTAGGATTGTAAGTTTGGATATGCTGTTAAACTTCAATCGGACAAAAACGGAAAATTTCAGAACGATGTTTTAGATATTCTCCATTGAATCTGGAAATTTTCTATCTGAAAAAGGGGAATTTTTGTACCTTTTTCAAGAGGGGAAAAGTACCGTTTACTGGTACTAAAAACAGCTTTGATAAATCCCTGCATGTCCAGATTTAACTAATACCTTGGGCAGTAGGCTTGTGAGTTTTGATGAAGAAGACTGTTAATTAAGGGAGTTCCAAACCGGAATTGATAGTACGAGTCTTTTGTAATATTTTGAATTGCAATGTTTACAAACATGAGGAAGCTTTCAAGCCCACATCAAATATTTAACCACAACAAGATGTTCATTCTCATGACAGAAAATAAAGTGTACACTTTGAGTAACAAGGCACAGCTTAGAGTTTTTTTCATAAGTTTATATAAATAACGTGTATTGAATTATTTCAGAACCCCCTGCAAGTGTTGGTGAATGCCATCATTAACAGTGGTCCACGTGAAGACTCCACACGTATTGGTCGTGCCGGTACAGTCCGACGTCAGGCCGTGGATGTCTCACCACTCCGACGTGTTAACCAGGCTATCTGGCTTCTCTGTACCGGGGCTCGCGAGGCCTCATTCAGGAACATCAAGACGATCGCTGAGTGTCTGGCTGATGAACTGATCAATGCTGCTAAGGTACGCCTATGTCTACTGGTATATACATCTATCAGTGTTTCCTAGAAAAGTCCAGGTTGGAGGTTAAGAATTGCATTTGTGGTAAATTTAGATATAAATGGATATTAGGTTTTCCATTTGGTAAAAATATCTTCGAGGAAAAATTAATTCTGATGAATAAATTTTTGAATATTTTATGTATAGGGTTGTGTTCAAGGATTGTGACTTATCAGTAGGGCTGGGTATTGAAAATTTTTTTCGATACGATACATATTGCAATACAGAGGTGCGATATGCGATACATATTGCCGATACAGACAAATGAGAATAAACTATTCTTTGCATGTTTTTTAAGAGGTGATAGTGATTTTTGATTAAAGCATAAATTTACAATGATAAAACATTTAATATTCTTGTTTTTTTATTCTCTTTGAATGGAGAAATGTTTGACAGATTAATGTTATTTGCCCATATTTTTCTTCAGAAAAATCAAGGCATCGATCCACTTAGGTTTCAGACAAGCCCTTGTGCATGTAAAAACAGTGGCACTGGTGCTAAATACTCGTTCTGAAGCCACAGACGACATCACAACATTGACCTCTTTGACTGTGTTGATACTTCATTTGACGTCGTATTCGTGGAAGTAATGGCAGATAAAATATTTTACCAAAGTTAAAATAAACTGACTTAAAAATTCTGATTGAGATCTTATTATCACAATATTGGTTTACATTCCATGACTTTTTTTTTCGACGCGCCATTTTACCTACCGGAATTGCCTCCAAGTTACACAGTAGCAAACAGGTCAATGTTTTGATGCCGTCTGAGATGGGTAATAATATATAGGCCCGTTGTTCCGCCAGAACTTGCAACCTCTTGTTGACAAATATAATTACATTTTGCCTTTTTGCTGCTGACTTTTACGTAGCGACCATACACTTTTGACATGTTTACATGCGTTTAAACGATTTTAGATAAGTCGTTCGTAATATTAGTCACTTTCACGTTTTTCTTTCTCTTAATTAAGCGTTGAAATAATCGAGCAATACACAAGCATCTCTGTATCGGTTATCGTATTGCTAAAAAATATCGATATATACCGATTACCGATATATTGATCCAGCCCTACTTATCAGTATTTAATATTTCCTGCTATGTATTAATTTTTTATTGTTTAAATTTCAGGGTTCATCAAACTCCCACGCTATCAAGAAGAAGGATGAACTGGAACGTGTTGCCAAGTCCAACAGATAAACTGTATTTTGTGCTTTCAGTGAACTAAAAATAAAACTGTCAGGCATATTATAGTGAATTTTATTTTTCGACAAATTATCTATTAGTGAAGTGTGGATAACGGGGAGGGGGTAATAGCTTTTATTTTTATTCCCTTTAAAGGGGCATAGACACAATTTCAGCCAAAAATTTTCAAATTTATGTTTAAAACTGTTTAACTAAGTTCTTTCTAATGATCATCAAAAATTTGAACTTCAGTTGTAGAGATACAAGACAGATTTAGAGCTCCAAACCTTTGTTATGTAAACAGGGTCTGTATCATATTTTGTTTACATAGATTAATATGCTAATATATGTTCGATCAAAGCAGATAATTTCAATAAAGAAGTTAATTCTTAATATAATGGACAGTTTCTAGTGATTTGCTGAATTTAGTTATAAATAAGATATTTTCTATATGTAAACAAAAACAGACACGAGTCCTTTTCACATTTTGAAGAACTTTAAGTTCTGTATCTTGTTTGTTAATCAATGAATGATGTTCAAATTTTTGCTGATCATTAGATGATTCCTTAGTTAGGATTTATAAGCATTAAAATTGGTTAAAAAAATTCAGTTGAAACTGTGTTCATGTCCCTTTAACTGAAAATTGGGTTTTATACAGTTGGTTCCTCCATCTCATTAATAAGCAAAAACTTTTATCTTGCTTGTAACTTTGGATTGGAGGATGCTAGGGCTTTAATATTTCTGATATGCATTCCTTTGTGACGAGACATTTTTTTTCAATACCAATATATTTACATCCACCAAATATCTCCTTGATCTCTTCAGAAAACCATTTCTGTTTAACAATGGTGAACAGCAAATAGCATATATCAATTCTACAGATTTCTTGAGCAGTAGCTGTTCCATTATGATTTTCTCTGGAACAGCTGCAATATTAATCCCCAAATTTACAACCAAAGAAAGCATTTTCTTGTTTAAATATCTGTCCTTTATTTAGACATCTGACTTTTCAAAATTTTCCCAAACTTTACTCTTGGCCATAAGTTTAGGATTCTATGCAGATTCGTCCCTCTAACTATTCACATATAAACATAATTCTCTAAGAGCAATCTAACTTACACTTGTATTTAAAGTGCAAGCAAATTTCAACTTGTCTTGCAGAACAAAATTTGACAATATTACCCCCAAAAAAATAGTGTCTATATGTTTTGTTGGAGGGTCAACTCCTGCAATTTTATTCTGGTTTGAGCAAGATTGGTATTTGTAAAATATCACTACTCATTTTGTAAATGTACATATGTATATGCCCAGTACAGTTTTTCTGCAAGACTATACCAAACTCAAAAGTAGTACAAGTAGTAAAACTCAATGAAATTCGCATTACTGGTAAAAGTCTAAAGATTTCGAAAACAGTTTATTAAGACACAGGTGTTTACAAAATGAACATTTCTGCCTTACTTGTACATCATACCAACAGTGAAGCGGGGCTACAGTGATTGAATAAATAGAAGTTAAAAAAATTGTTGATTCATTTCTTCCTCCCTTTTACACCTGAACCACTTGTCATTGTTGTATTGCTAGAAAGTTGATCAGTGCTACAATTCTCCAACACTTGACTCTGTAATGAAGTGTCCTTGCATTTAGCAATGGCGAAGAAACAACTGAAACAAAAGAACAACGAGAGTGTTACTAGTATTTGGATGAAGTTAATCGTACTCTCTACTAGCATAGACGGAATTTTATTTTAGCCAATTAATAGTAACTAGAGGGTTGTTCTACCTCTTTTTGTTTGAAAAGTACATATTGTACAAAAAAAAAATGCATTCTAAAACAGTTAGCGTATGGAGGATTCTGACTAACACAGAAAGAAATACATAATGTTGACATACTCGTTTCTGTAAAATTTTCCATCTGTTCCACATAATGGGTCTAAATCCAGAGGACAGGAATCTATAGTAGCGTGGGTACAAAATACTTGAATGATAAAGTCCAGGGTTGTGGTACGTGGGGGCGGGGTAGATGATATGGGGTTGACATCCATTGTGGTAGAATTAAGACAGACCCCAAAGTGAGCCATTGTGATATCTGGCTTTCGACACCGGCCCTGGGCATAGAAACAACTGTAAAAATACATTATCATGTACGACAGGGCATAGAAAAACAATTGTAAAAATACATCATCGTGTACGACATTTTGAGATTGTTATGTGTTTGGTAACAAAAATGAATATATTCAACCATACAAAAATAAAACTTACCCTTTTTCAAGAGAAAAATATATTTCATTTGTAATAATTCATAATTCAAGATATTTTTTTTAAATGGCAGTATATTTTTTTTTTACAGCTTTGATTCGCTTCTCTCATCTTTTAATTTTATTACTTACAACTAGAATGAATTTGAATTACCATATCTAAAGGGTGTTTAGAAAGTTCATTCCCAATCTTTCTTTAATTTTTAAAAAAGAAATACAATAAGAAGATATTAAAAAGGACAGGTATATAAACTGAAGATGGTAATGTATATTTCACATGAAAAAAAAATCCTATAATTTTCTGTTAAAAATAAATTGCTATAAATCGAAAGCGCAGTCTAGTAATTTTGTCGGACTGGAAAATTAATGTCTTTAGTTAAACACAACTCTAAAATTTAAAAAAATATTTCATTATGGAACGAACTTTCTTAACATCCCTTTTATTGATTCTTAAACTCCATAAAGATGCTTACAAAGAGCGCGGGTTCCAGTAAATGTTCTACCAAACATCTTTCTTTACTCCTCACTAAAATATTTAACAGTAGTGAAGGAGAAACTTCAAGAGTACTGTACAACAATATATTCAAAAAGTGGTGTAAATCAGATGTGGATACTTAAAAATTCCCAGTTGGAAAATTTATATCGCAAAAAACAAAATAAACAGCATTCAAATTTAAAACTTTTCAACTTTAAATATATTATAACCATTCCCCACGATGAATTTAAGTCCAAGCTTTTTTAAATCATTGACAGCTGCTTTTTCAATAAAATGAAAGTGGAACTCGTAAATCTTTACTTACTTTGTCATTGGTAATTTGCAAAATTATTGTTTTTAAAGATATTCTGATTGTACACACAAGTACTCTGAAGTTCATATTAAAAAGATGCTCAAGTTTCTGTTTGAAAATATATATAATACAGTATATTTTTTTTTTTATAGTTTTTGAAGACCAGGTCTTCCAATAATATATTGGAATTCCTATGGGTACCAATTGCGCCCAGTTTTGAGCATTTTAGCAGACATATTTTTGTATTCATATGAAGCAGAATTTTTCCAAAATCTTATATGTGACAAGAGGAAAACGCTTGCTGTGGCTTTCAACTCGACATTTAGATGCTAGTATATCGACGACGTATTGTCAATTATTAATGTTTATTACCATTCTTTTAACGAAACGATATATGCTGGTGAGCTTGAGATAAAAGTTACTACAAAGATGACACATCTGTTTCATATTTAGATATTTAACTTGAAAAGACGTTATTGGTAATCTAACAACCAAGCTCTATGATAAACGTGATGACTTTAATTTTTCTATCGCCAGCTTAACTTACTTGTTCAGCAATATCAATATACCTTCATCACCTGAATGCGGAATTTCTATTCCAAATTGATTCGATACGCAAGAGCATGCTCTACGTATGAACAATTTCTAAATCGCTCGAGGTAAATTATTGAGAAAAAAAGTTGATGAAACAAGAATTTCAGAAGTCTCGTCTAAAGTCATCATTTCGTAAGTTTTTGTCGATACAATGACCTAATATCAGCAAATATCATTGAGTCAAATGCTGGCTGATGTTTTTCAAACTAATTGTTTTTCCGTTGGTTCCCGATCATGACAAGGAGCACACGGCGTGTGTGACTGATCGGCAGGGGAAATTCACTCCTCCATGACACCTGATTCCACCTCTGATGTTTTGTTTCCGTTTTTACTCTGTTCCTATTTTGTATTGTTTTATGGACTTTTGATATAAAATACTGTTCGTTGTCTTCGGGCCATGTGTTTCATTCAATCGTTAATTTTCCTTTTTTGCTGCAAATCAAGTATTCATTAATTCATCACCTGCATAAAGGGTTTATATTTCTAAATTAAACCCAATTTTAACTTAACGGTCATCAATAAAAATACGAATATTTATTTGATTGGGTAAAAGATTTACTCCGCTTGATACTTTTGAATAGGCTAAATTTTAAGCCTTTTTCCGGTGGAAAAAAATTGTCTCATTGTCTACACTGAAATTAAATTATAAGGAATGAAGCTTATGTGTTAAAGATGACATTTCTGGCGAGAGAAGTTTTGAAAAGAAAAAACATGAACTTTATAATGAGATATGTCTCTGAGCAGTGAATTATCCTCGCCTTGATACACCCCTTTTTTGTTTGGCGTTTCGGGTCAAGTACAAAATAAGACGAAAATAGTCCCATCCACATAATCTGCAGTAAATCGGTTTTGTTATTATAATATTTTTGAAAGATCATAAATATTCATGTATGATTATATCAATTGTATTCTTATATAAATATATGTACAACACAATAAATGCAAATTACTTTTTAATGAATATATACAAGCACTTTGATTGAAATAATTTAGTATAATAAAAACCAAGAATAGATCTAAAATAACAACACAAACTTTATTTTTTTTTTTTACAATTTGACAGGTCGACAGGTCGACAGGACGACAGGTCGACAGGTAGACAGTTTTTTTTTTATAATTCAATGTATATTTATTTAGTTATATCACTACAAGTATCATTTTAAGGGTGGGTGGGGCGTGGGGGAGCACTCATATCATAAGATACATGTACATGTACATTGAATGCCTAAAAGTGTAATTTCCATTCTCTTTTCATATGCGCAATGTCTGATAACAGATGTATACATCTCCATTTGACATTCCAAACCTATGACGACATTTTGAATTACATATTTAAATAAACATGTCTACCTGTCGACCTGTCAACCCGTCTACCTGTCGACCTGTCAACCCGTCGACCTGTCTACCTGTCGACCCGTCCACTTGTCAACCTGTCGACCTGTCTACCTGTCGACCTGTTAAGCAAACATAGTAACATTTGTTTGAACAGATAATCTTTTAAATCAATTTATATGCAAGATTAAATATCTTGTTTTGTACATTTATAATCCATTTGATATAATAATTGTTTGACGATATAGAATGCAATAAAAAATGCAATCGGTTGGTATAATTCACGAACAATGGCTCTAAATATTCATTAAAATAGCATACATTTAATTCATATACAAAATATGCTAATTTATTTTGTTTTGTACATTTATGAATATAAATAAATATGCAAAAATATATATTCTTACGAGGGAAAAAATGGAACTATTTTCGTCTTATAATGTACTTGAGCCGGCGTTTCTAATTTATTATGTTCAGTGAATTGTACTTACAAATTTTTATAAGATACACCATCAGTTCCACAGAGCCTCTCGTCCCCGTCAGCCACGTATCCATCGTCACAGCTCAGCATCAGGACCTGGTTACACAGCGAGGACAGTACCTCCCACGTGACAGGGAGTCCCTGACCATTAATCACTGTAATCACCAATAATGATAATTTTTGTTAATCTATTTAATATTCGATATATATTTTTTGTGACTCGAGGTACGAAATAACATGATTCAATAAATGGCGAAGGATGAGTTTTATAGCGAAAATATTAGAACTTCAACTAGATCACTGTAAATTTTTACTTAGAAGCTGTCATTGGAAATTAATACCCGCGTAAAAGTGTTTGCCTCTAAATATACACTAGCTCCCTTACAAGTATCTGAGTAGCAAAAAAACTTAACTCAGTATTCTTTAATTTACATGATTTCAATATATGTTAATAAGTATATCACTGCACAAATGCCTCTTGAGAATACAACCATGGACTTATTATGTTTTTATCAAATACTAGTAATAAATTAACAGGTCTAAAATAAAAGCTTATGAATAACTTAGTACAACCAATCACCATGATAAATTAAAGACCCTTTTTAGACTTTCTCCCAATAACAATAGAACTGGTTAATTAACTTTTATGTCATTGGTCATTTGCAAAATTATTTTGTTGACATATTCTGATTCTACACACAAGTACTCTGAAGATTGCATGCATATCAAAAAGATATCTGAGTTTAAGACTGACAATTTTTGAGACCTGGCTCCAAGACCAGACATAAGTGACATTTTCAAATCAATATGACTTTTTAAGTAATTTTGATAACAAAACAAAATTTTTACTAGATGCTTAAATTGATTTTTTTTACAAACCAGCAAATTTTTCATTATGTATGTATTATAAATGACAATCTACTCAAAATCATTTTTTTTAATTGTCTGTTCTCAGTTTATAGTCTCCAGGCCAGGTCTTCCAACAAACTGTCGATTTTCCCATGGATACCGATTGCATGTCGTTTTTAGCAGACCTTTTTATATATTCATATGAAGCATGATTTATTCAAAGATAAATGAGAAGAATTAAACAATTGATGTGACCTTCAACTCCTACATTTGACCACTTAATATATCCCAGAAGAGCTGGAAATAAAAAATACCACAGAGTCTGACACATATATTTCATGGTATCTGATCCCATCTCTGAAGTTTTTAGAGATCTGTATATTGTATGTGCTCTGCTCCTGATTTGCATAGATTTTAAAAAGGTTTTTCAAGCAAAAAAGGCAGAAAGAAATGAAAAAAATCATGTCCAGATTGAAAACTGAAAACGTCATTTTCAACTATTATGAGGGCTCTAATAAAGGTGAAAATTCCAAACTTTGATTGGACAACAGGTTATCCCCAATCCTTTTACTAAAGATGAAATGGCTACACTGTGCTGCACAAAATGTATGCGTCGTTCTGAGAAACATTTTTTTTTAAAATACCAATTGAGGTGTTAGGACCTATATCGCTCCCAGGTTGAAAATGAAAATTACGCATCTTCAGAGGACTAACAATCATCTTGCAATAGATAATTTGGGTAAAGAGTAAAATGTAAGACGAGTTGTGGGAACAAGGTTCTTTTATTTTTATATAAATAAAAAGGTCGTTTTTCAACTCCTATTTGACCCTTAGGGTGAAAGTGAAATTCTGAAGCCTTATTACACACCTACAGGACACCAACTATCATATTCATAAAGATGAATTAATTGGTTACTGCTTTTAAGATTGTTAGAGGAATTACAGAAAGAACAATGTTTGACAAACGAACAGAAGGACCAGGATTAAAACGTATATAGACTATCAGGGTTAAAGAAAATAGTAGAGGACCCAAAATGTCTACTTGGGTTTTTCTATTTAAAAAAAATTGTCTTATGACAGCAGCTATTTATCAGAGACTTGAATCTCTTAAACATGGACTTCAACTGTTTAGGTATAAGTGATAACATCCACATACTTATTCATGACTTGACCAATCTGGTCTCTTTTTCGGAGTTAAAAATTTCGCCCCCTATCATGTTTAAAACCAGTTGAACCTTACCTTGGAAAAAGAAAACAATCCTAATAAAATGATTCATAAACATATTGAAATAAAACCACAATAATGGTATAACAATTGACAAAGTCTTTGACGTCAGACATGATCTGTAAGTATCGGGACCGCGTGACCTTCGTAGGGAGATAACTAAATATACACACGGTCATTCTAGATTAAAGACGATCCATATTTTACGATATTCATATTTCGATTTGATACAATACAATACAATGTTCTTTTTAGTCATTGAATTGTCTACGGCTTTTTTCTGTTTGTCTGATCATGACAAGGAGCACAGGGCGAGCGTGACAAGTCAACAGGGGATGCTCACTCCTCCGTGGCATGCTTTCCCACCTCTGAGGTTTTAGAGGTCAGCGTTTGTGCTATGCTCCTGATTTATGTCGTGTGAATGGACTTTGTGCTTGAATACTGTTAGTTATCTCATTATTCCATCAGGTCCGAGGTCGGGAATTACAAGTACTTTTCCTTCCATTTAGATTGCAGCATACGCATCGATATCAACCTCCCCATTTCTTCTCAAAGATGTTCTGTATTTTCATGCCTTTCAAAGAATTATCTTGGAAATCTGTGTATCTCTCTGAAGGGTGTGTTAGTTGCTCTATATTTGAAAGTACATATGTCTTTTGTTGTATTTGTATAATTCATGACTTCATATGGGTAAATGCAGTTTGTATCTGTACATTTTCGTTTCTATTGCTTTTCTAAAATTTTGACGAAAACAAAATTGAATGAATGATACTATGTTTTAAACCTTTTATGATAAGCTGACATGAAAAGAAGTATTTAATTATTTTCATTTCTAAAAAAAAAACCAAAGCATTTCTTGCAAGGAGAACAATGCATGTTTTCTATAAGTCATAAAATAATCTGTATTTCCAAGCTGTTCAAATTATTTCTACTATACGCCACTGTGATTTCACATATCTTGCGGCGAAAAAGTTATTGCATATAAATAGATAACCTGCGATTAAATGTATAACGTCTTAATCATATATATTTATTGTTTTCCTCGGGGTGATTCACAAAACATACAAATTTTGACAATATTCCTTATCTTAAATATTATACTTAATTTTTCACTTGATTTTTTTTTTTTAACCAACGATGTTTTTAAATGAGTTTTCAAGTTTATTATTTCCTGTTGCCCTTCCTTTGTTTGCGCTTGCGTGCATTCCTGTATTTGTTGAAGGAGGGCGGTAAGGTGCTGGGGTCCTTGCAGTCACTCAGCTGTATCCTCTGAAGACTAGAGTTTTTACACTTAGCTTTGTTGAAGTCGCATCTGAAATTTTTGAAATACGTCTTTTGTAAAGAAGTCATCTATGAATCAGATATTTAAAACATATACAAAAAAGTATAACTTTTTACAAAAAACACATTGACTGTTAACTAAGTATTTGATAGCTTGATGTGATTGGGCTTTTTTAAAGTTCATTTCATTTCGACCCTAATACATTGTAGTTTACAATAGTTTATCAAAGTTTCTCAGCTTTTACTATATTAGGCCTCCAACAAAGTTTCAAAGTTTTTTTCTCGAAAGTTTGAGAGTAATTACAATTAGTAAATAAAAGTTTCAAAGTTTTTGATGCATCGTGAATAGAAAATGCTACGAATCAAACGAGGAAACAAACTCCAATCCCCCTGTTCTATCAACAATGATATATGGCAGAGTGTAATCCAAACGTCGGACCGTTCCACATACACTGATTTGTACTTACAAGTTCACGTAAAATATATGGTTGCTTCCACATATTGGATTGAGGTTGATGGGACAGGGGCTGGTATCGGCACAGAATTCTGGGGTGATGGTGAAGTTGTCTGAAGCTGAGACAACCGCTGGACCGTCCGTCGTCATATTGTCTCCGCGGGGTTTCTTGTCCGCCTCCGTACAAGGCCCGCTGTGCATAGGCTCCAATCTCACGTTATCACACTTAGCCTGTACGTACAAACACCTACAGAAAAAAGTTTAAGGAAAGTATGCTATATTTTTCCCTTTGTAGTATTTGTATAATGAATGAATATCTGTGATATGAAAGTACAGTTAAAGGTGAAAATTTGCTCGTATAGATCAAAATCTTCTGAGGGTGTGAGTATCTTATCCAAAAATACTTCTATTCCAATTTGATATTGGTCAGAGGTGATTGGGATAAATCTAGTCCAGTTTACTTTCAATCTGATAAAGAAGACCGTGGTTCTAATGTCTTTACACCTGTTTGTTTATAAGTTCGTGAAAGGTAGAATTCCATGTTCTATTGATAACTACGCATTAGAAATATACCTGGATAAGAACAGTTTGACTTTTTGCAACCTTTTCCCTTTATTTTTACAAAATATACACAACAAGCAGCTTTTTTATTAAACTTTCCTTCTATTCAGTTATAACATGAAACATTTTGATGATGGCTTTACCTTGTTGGGTTTTTGTAACTTGGATGAATTATATGGAGATAACAAAAAGTATTCAATATCAAAAGTCCATAAAACAAAACAAAATAGGAGCAGAGCAAACACGGACCACCAAAACATCAGAGGTGGGAAATTGTGCCATGGAGGAGTGAGCATCCACTGTCGACTTGTCACACCCGCCGGGTTCTCCTTGTCATGGTCGGGAAATAATAGAAAATCCGTCATCAATTCAGTGTAAATAATGCCCTAACAACTAGTATGAAAAACGTCAGTCAGCATTTGACTCAATGATAGATTGTATTTCTTGACAAGGTATTGAGTATAGAACGTACGAAATGATGACTTTAAAAAAAAATTGCTGATACTCTTGTTTCATCAACATGTTTGTCAATAATTTACCTCGTTTTAGAAATTGTACATGCGTAGAACATGTTTTTGTGTATCGAATCAACTGAGAGATATAAACCCCATATGCAGTAAGATACAGTAAAATACCGTTATTATGATTTTGTTTTAAATACTTCAAGCACTTTGTCTATATCTATGTACTTGTTACTGTAGGTGTGTCCGTCCGTACAGCACAGAGTCTCGTCCCCGCTGGAATGGTAATGGTGATTGCAGTCAATGACACGAAGAATATCACACATGTCGGAAGTGTCCGCCAGTAGTCCAGCGGAAATCCCCACCAAAGACAGCACAGAGACAACCAGCAAGCCTAGTGGAAACCAAGAAAGAAGTGTAGAAACTGAACTTCAATTAACTGCCAGTATTTAAAAAGTAATAGTAGGAAGAATTTCTTGACAAGAATAAGTTTCTAACAAGAAGGTCTCCAATCTTTCATTTTTCTACAATCAAAAATTAAAACCAGTCATATAAGTGTATGTCCAGAACAAATTGTTTTTAATTACTGTTATTCAAAATTTTCAAATTTAAGTAAAATACGGTTTAAGGAATTTTACGACTTCATTTAAAGATATTTATTAAAAAATTCTAATTGTTTTCTGTGAAATTACATTTTGTGGTATTTAATTTTTTTTCTTTTATCTTTTAAATTTGTTTTTCAGTTATCTAAGAATTAGTTATTACAGTTATCTAAGAATTAAGCTTAAAATTATTTACCTTCCCTGTAACACATGTCTGAAATCCTCAACGTCCCCGTGAAAAGATGAAAACTGGATGTAATTGTTTCCCACTACGAGTAACACTTGATTAGAGGTCGTATTTTATTTTCAACAGATTTAAGGAGTTTGCGTGAGATCCAATGGCTCCAACATTATTTGTTTTCCCATGACTTGATATCTTCAGGTGACAGTCTTGTACAAATAGAACATGGGTATTAAATCTTAGTTTGAAAAGAACAAAACAGTTTTTGATTTGTTCTCTAAAAAATCACGTTTTGTTCCTTAATACGAATAAAGCAACAATTATAATTAAAACTGTGCTTTACATAAATTAAATCTCAAACAAAAACAAAAAAAGATTTATAAACTCGTATTTAACATTAATTCAATTGTGTGAATTAGTACCGAAATTTATAAATTAGTAATAGAAAATATGCATGATATCCTTAAAATTGAGTCCATAAATTTTGTCTAAATTTTTTTTAAAAAGTTATGGACTACCCTGGTATTGTTCTATTGTTCCAATAATCTTTGTACAAATATATCAAACAATGCCGAATAGCTAGCTATTGACTAATAGATATATCTAAACTATCTATCTCGATCAATTAAATTTTATAGCATATGTCATTCCAATGAAACATATATCTTACACACAATCTTTCGGGTATACAGATAATTTTATGACATGCTTTTAGCGAAAATTGACATTATCAGCAGCAAACCATTAACTTTTAATAGAAGTAAGCAATTACACAAATTTTATGATTTACATGAATAATTGTGGTCAGAAATGTACATTGCCACCGATTCTTGCATTCATTGTTTTCTGTTAACATTTTAATACCATTGTGGATATGTTTGTTACTTTCATAATAGTTCTTTATGTTAATCAAGGTAGGTTTGCCTTTTATTTTAATTTTCATTTGATTTTTAATTTTTTTTTATCATAGTTTATTATTTTTCAGACTTGTTTTCCTTTTTCATATGATAAACCTTTACATTTAAGATATTTTTAAGGTAAAAAATCCGCACTCAGAACAAATTTATGATAAGTTAATTGCCGAAGGTATATAGCTTAGATAAATACAGTTTGTATATTAATTGGGTTTTTTTTTCATTTAACTTTATAACTAATTTTGTATGTTTTCCTTTCATTTGTTTATTTTTATTTGTATAATTTGAATGTTTTTTTAAATTTTACCAGGTTTTTGTGAAATGTTCGTTTACTTTTGTGGTGTAGTTTTTCGGGTGTTTTTTGGGGGAGGGGGGTTACACACTACTAAGAGTATAATTAAAGCATGTTGGTGTAAAATTTTTCTAAATTAACATGAATTATAATCAAAGAACGATATTTTTGCTGTTGATATATAGATATATTATTGTTGTCTTTGACATTGCCAGGAATTGGGACATGTGAGGATGCCCTTATCGTATCCCTAGCTCCGGACAGAACAGACAATGGTCACCTCGTATACATACGTGCTCCACTTCAAACGTCCACAAATCAACACCCTTCACTGCCAATCAGTTTCTCTAACATTACAAACATCAACGAACTGGAATATGATCCATTTGATCAGTCACTTTTCATGAACGACATTTCATCCAATTTGTACATTATTAAAAACTTTTCTGGCAATATTCAAGCAGATAAACTTACTAGTAATGTCATTCACACATTTTCATCACAATCGTCAAAAATAGCCGTGGACTGGCTTTCAAAAAATATTTATCATCTAGACCCATCATACAACTGGATTACTGTACAACCTATTAAGAGTGTCGGTGGTCCCAACAGGAAAACGGTGGTAGATGGTCTATTTTCACCGAAATCAATCGTTGTTGATCCACTTAATGGGTGAGTTTTTTGAAAAATACAGTAAATCAGAATATCAATACAATAATATTCATTAGCATTTGAGATTAAAATTGAATTTTAGCTGAAATCCACATAGAACCTCTTTGATGTTAAGTTTTTAAAATACTTGAATATTTGGAAATAAGGAGCGGCATTCAAACTCAGTCCATTCAACATTACAAATCCGAAGCAGAGGAAACTCGGACCTCTGAAATTAGTATCGTACAAATAAAATATATGGAGATTATGAACCGTATTCAAGCTCAAAAGTTCAAAAAACAATACAAAATAGGAACAGAGCAAAACAAAGACCTCCAACACATTAGATCAGGTGCCATGGAGGAGTCAGCATCTCCTACTGACTGTCCTTTTTTGTCTTGATAAGGAAAAAACGGAGAAATCCGTCGACAATTCAGTGTCTAATGATGGCCTAACAATAAGTATTATAAAATTAGTCAGCATTTGCCTTAATGATAGATTGTATTTGCTGACAAGGTCATTGTATCGACCATAGAACTTCCGAAATGATGACTTTAAACGAGATTGCTGAAATTCTTGTTTCATCCACTTGTTTGTTAATAATTTATCTCGTTTGTTTTAGAAATTGTTCATACGTAGAGCATGCCCATTCTTTTCGAAGCGCCTGAGAGATGTAAACACCGTATACAGTTGATAAATGCATATTCCTGCATATGTATCTAAGTTAATTGACGATTGATTAGTTAAACTCATCACGTTTATCATAAAGTTTTTTTGTTAGATTTCCATTTAGGTTTTTTTCAAGTAAAATATCCAAATATGAAACAGATGTGTCAGACTCTGTGGTATCTTTTATTCAATCTCACTAGGATATACTAGTATCGTATCGCCATAAGAATGGAAATCACTATTGTGAATTGACAATACGTCGTCGATATACTGTGGTTTCATCAATTTTCGTTGGCATCAATTTTCGTGGATTTTGTAAAACAGACATTTTCGAGGATACGTAATTTCGTGGAAAAAGGCATTGCCTATACAAATGAATGTCATATTTCGTAATTCAATGAACATTTGAATTCGTGGATCTGCTCAACAACGAAATCCACGAAAATTGGTGCTCAACGAATATTGATGAAACCACAGTATCTAAATGTCGAGTTAAGGCAACAGTAATGGTTCTCTTTTCTTCATGTACTAGTATAAGCTTTTGAACAAATTCTGCTTCATGTGAATACAGAGATGGGCTTTCAATTAAACGAAAAGAATATATTATTTACTCTGCCAATAACCAGAAACTAAATCAAATATCATTGTATTTAACGTTTTACAAATTATATTCCAAGGTTTCTCTTCTGGTCCGCAGAACATGGCGGAGGATCCGCAATATGGAAGTCGTCCCTTTCTGGGAGCGACCAGAGTCTGTTGTTATCTGGTCTTCTATTGGTCACTGATATTGTCGTAGATGAAACAGAGAGGCGGATCTTTTGGTTGGATATTGGAAGAGAAACTTTGGAGACGTGTAAATACGACGGATCAGACAGAAGAGTGTTGAAGAGATCACCTTCCTTGCTGATGTCCATGAGTGGTCTTACATTATACCAAGTAAGGCAATAATAATGGGACTTAATTCTTTTATAACCTTGAATTAAGTACCCAGTTTTTCCTGCAAAAATATAATGGATACATTTATGTCATCTCTACGAAGATTTGCCCCCAAGTCTTAAGACACCCTATATTCCCCCCAAAAACGCAATATAGTTCCAATTGTTTTACTCGTCCTACCATGAATAAGTAAAGAGCACCTTTGCCGACGTTTTCTAAATAATATTATTCTAAACAATAAATTATTGTTCTAGATCTTCTGAGAAAATGTAAATCTTCGTGAAAATGTTTAATCTAGAAGTGGACTTTTAACGAAAAAGGCAAAATCACCTATAGCTCTCTATAAATCCTTCCTTTTTAAAGATAAAATGAAAGAATATTTTGATTAGACATGGAGAGAACAATAGTTGTCTCTAAACAAGACAACCCATTTTATTGCACAAAGTGAAAACCTTCGAAAGACCTGTCTTTGTTACGATTCACTCGCTTGCATACTAAATGTTTCAGGACATTTTATGTGTGTCAGACTATTTTGTTTGGTATTTTGTAAAGATAGTTGCATCCTTTATTTCCTCAGAACATTCTGCATGTTATAAAATCCTTGTTGCTTTTTCAGACAGGGTTTCTAGCCTTGTTTTTCGGGTCATTGTATGTGTTAATTTTTAGTGTATTCTTTATGTTGGTATAAAGTATGTTTACATTGCATTTCAGCACATTCTCCATTTCTTTCTCCAATGTCTTTTCCTCCTAATTATTTACTCATATAATTTTTAACACTTTTTAGGACATACTCTGTGTAACTGTACAGTTTGCTTACCTGGTTGAATGCATTAATAAACAAACAGGAGAGACTGTTTGGCAACATTTGTTTCAATGGCCCAAGGATGGCAAATACGAATATAAGGTACCCCAGGCATTGAGGTTCATACAAAACAAGGATCAAGGCAATGAAACACGTAAAGTGGTATTTTGAATATTTTTATAAGTAAAATAAATATTTTCTGTCTTTTGACAGCATTTAAAAGTTTAAGAATTCTGTTCAAGCCAATATTTTACAATGAATACCGGCCATCAATATCAAGAACAATATTTTAATGTTATTTTTATTGTAAAAATTAAGACCGTTTACTTTGAAGACATTGACTATTTGAAAATTTGATAAAACTTTGTACTATTTTTAGAACGTTGTGAAGAAAAGGGATGCGAGTTTATTTGTATTAGTCCAGAAGATGACGTAGCTAAGTGTATTTGTCCGGACGGACTCAAACTGACCGAGAATGGGATAAACTGCACACGTATGTATGACGTCATAGAAGTGGGCTGTTGTACAAATTCATTGTCCACCCCCACTTATACTCTATTTAAACGTTAACTTTACAATTGTTTTGTTCATTTCCCAGTATTTATTTTATTAAAAACTCGAAAATTCTATTTACTAAATATGGAAACCCTATTTATAAATAAGACAGTTATTGACAATTTTTTTAAATTTGTTTTAGAAAATACTATGATACACCAGAAGTCTCTTTTGTTATCAAACTCTTCATCTATCTGCGTTGTGGACGTTCTTGTACTCACCGGAATACCAGCAGAAGTGATCTGTGTTTTACACTGGAACACATCGATATCTCGTTATGCGGTGGACACTCGTCATGATAAAATTTATTTTGAGGACAGTGCTAACAAGAAGCTATTGATGTTTGACATAAGCACAGGGCTGATAAAAGAACTATTGTCAGTTTCTGTAGTTTCTGGTGAGTGCCTTTGCCAATTAGTGTATTTAAAGTCATTGAACATGCATAGTCTAGTTTTTTTTTAATTAACCACAGATGGATGTCTTTGTAAGCTATAGAGAAACTAATGATTTATATAACAATAAAATAATGAGAATCAACGTAATAAAAACTGAGTATCACGTTGATTTACTGATATACATATTAATTTAAAACGTTATTTTGATATTCATTGGCTTTATTATAAAATTTGCTTTGTAACAATTTATATAATATTACATTCAAGGCCTATGTGTTGATTGGATAAGCAGTAATATTTACTGGGCGGAGAGGAATACAGGGCTGATTATGTTTGTAAATGAGAGGTTTCCAATGGAGATGCCAGTTTTTCAGAACGTTGACCATCCATCTGGACTTGCTATTAATCCTCTCAATAGGTACATAATTATACCACTGAGGACGACTGAACTGGGTAATCCCGGAGAAATTCTATGTATTCATAGACATACAGGTTTATGATAAAATACTGGAATCTGTAAGAAAAGATATTTAAAAAAATAATTTGCCAAATGTTATACTAATCAATACATGTAGTCCTAAATTCAGAAACAAGAATTTAAAGGAATATATATGAATTTTGTGTGATAAATGAAACCTGGGGAATATCTAAAACAGTGAATTATTCAAATATTGAAAATAAAAAAAGTAGCCTAATTTGGAATGGAATTAAAAACCAGAACCCACTAGATGTAGGATTGGTCTGACTAGAAAAGGATAGAACTGGAATTCATAAGAGTTGTCAAATTCAAATAAATTAAATAGATTTGAATAGAATTTGAATACCCAAGAGTATTTAAACTTTACCAGAATTAAAAAGATTTGGAATAAAATTGTTTTGTTTTGGTTTGGGCATCAATTGTATCCGAACTGTCTTGCATTATTCCTTGCAATTGTCATTTCCTATTGTTGTAACTGTCTATGTATAATGAATCCATAACTCAGGCCGTCGAGACCATGCAAAATCATTTCTGTTTGACCAAACTTGCCGTTTAAAATCTTCCTCAGAAAAAAATGTAAACCTTTTTTTAATATTTTCAGAACACTATACTGGATAAGTGGTGTTGTAGGAACGTTTATTATAGAGGCCGGAACTTACGATGGAGTGGAACGCTGGGTAGCTGTAAATACAAAGCACCTGAAAAACCCTAGCGAATTGTCAATCGATATAAAAGGTCATAGGTACATAGACAAAACTCTGTATATCTTTACCTACTCTGATTTATAGACCCTGCAACAGCAAAACTCACAATTTAAAAGTCCTTTTTTCTCTTTTCATCTCAAGAAAACTTTTTACTCTTGATTTAGAGAAAAAATCTTCTTCTTTGACAGGCTATGGTGGGTTGATATAGATGGCGTTTACTCCATGGATCTAGAAACAAATGAGATACAGATATATACTTCATATAATATCATTTCATTTACAAAATACAAGGTAATTTACAGAGATGATTCAGTACATACATTTGTTTTCCTGAAGTGAAATTTATTTCTATTCCTTGCATATACAGTACAGCATAGTGTACCTTTATATTTATTGTCGGTCTTTAACTGCGTATAAATTGTTTAATTTTAGGACTATCTCTTGCTTTTGAAAAACCAAGGCGAAGTTCGCATTACTAACATTAAATCAACAGGATTTCACAGACATTTAGATGTGCCGTATTCATTTACTAAGGCCGTTGTTTACGACCAATCTCAACAACCAATAGCAGAAGGTAAACCTCAAACACTCTAAACGCTGTGTAAAAAGCATATGATACACAGTTAACAATACGTGACAGTTTATAAAGTTTTAACAAATTTTAACAAATTTTTTTTTTTTTAAGTTCTTAATTTTATGAAATCATGATACCTGAATACTTTACCCCAAAGGTATTTATTATTTTATATATCATACAATTTTATATCCTTGAAAGTATCTGTGGAGATGGATAATCCAGCTAGAATTCCTTTGAATCCAAATTATTAAAATATTTATGAAAGTTAATAGTTAATAAAAGTTAAGAAAGTTAATAATGAAAAAGAACGTTTTGAAATTTATTTTTTTTTTTAAATTACTTACTGTAGTGATGTTTCTACAAAGGTCAACATGTCCAAAAAATTATTTTTACAATAGCTCCAAATCTATGTGAGATGTAAAGTTAAAACTTTTACAGTTTTAGAATAATTATATTATTTATTGACAGATAGAAAGTATCACTTGAAATCAAATATTTAATTTTTTTTTTTGAAAAAAAAATATATCAAGAAATTTGCATATTTAAAATAAAATGCACCTGCTTAATTATGTACTTTAATAGAAAACCATCATTGCAGAAATAATATATGTTTATCAATGAAGGGCAAGTTGGACGTGAATGGTCTCTGAAAGGATGGCAATATATAAAGACAAGACCCCTATAAAATCTGCCATTTGCAATGTACTTTCGGTTTCATATCTGAACATTTGGACCAAATAAACAAGGAAAACAACTTTTCAGATCATAGGCTATCTAAGTCCAACTTGCCCATCATTGGTGAACATATATTGTTTCTGCAAAGATGGCTTTCACTAAAAGTACGGAATTAATAAGGTGTATTTTAAAAAAATGTATGCATTTTTTAAAAACATTTTTGTAATCACATTATATTTTCTATCTGTAAATCAATGATATAATTATAAACTGTAAAAGTTTTAACTTTATCAACCACATACTTTTGGAGCTACTGTAAAAATAAATTTTTGGACATGTTGACCTTTAACGAAACATTAAAACACACGATTAACTTTGATAATTTTTTTTAATGTTATTTGAGGTTGATTTGAAACATTACATTTGGATAACATTGGACTTCAGTAAACTGTTACTTTTAATTAAATACGAGGATCGTGAACAATTATCATATTCAATAGTCCGTTTGAACAATAAAAATGTGGAATATAGCAAAATCAGAACTTAAAGACATCGTGGGTAAATTGATCAGGTGCTGCGGAGAAGTAAGCATCCCCGGTTGACGGTAACATAAGCCTTGTCTACTTGACACGATCGGGCAAATAAAAAAGGAAATATATTACCTGTAATAAAATAAAAAGTAAAAACTAAGTTACTTTTCAACCGACAAACAATCATTATTATACACTTTGTTTTAAAGAATTGGCTTGCTTTTAAACTCTGAGCATTTTATAGTAGTATTAATCTCGTTTTAAGTCATTATTTAGTCAGTATTATGGTCGATACAATGACCTTGTCAGCAAAAAACAATTTATCATTGAGTCAAACGTTGACTTGCGTTTTTCATACTAATTGTTATTTTATTATTTATACTCTGCAATCAGCTTTTACGACGGGTTTTCCGTTATTTCCCGATAATGACAAGGAGCACACGGCGGGTGTGACCGGTCGGAAGGAGATGCTTACTCCATCATGACACCTGATCCTACCTCTGATGTTTCGAGCTCCGTGTTTGCTCCTATTTTGTATTGTTTTATGTACTTTTGATCTTGAATACTTTTCGTTATTTCCATATATTATAGTATGTTTCATGAATGAATGTCGTTTCTTTTACAGACATTTGTCGTGTGAGAAATGGCGATTGTGAACATATTTGTATCCCTAGACTAAATGGTACCAAAACATGCAAATGTCGCCTTGGATACAAGCTAAGGAAGGATAGGAAAACATGTCAAACTGGTAGGTTTCAAGCTTTATATGCACATATTGCACATATTGTGACTTGAACAAAGCCTTAAATCTACATAATTATGATAAAACATATAGAAACATAAATGTCTTTCGATCTCATATGCCTCCAATAAAAACTAAATTTTCTTTTTAAATATAGTCGTTGAAGATTCTGAAAAATGACTAGTGTCCATTTTACGAATTATGAACATGACATTACCCAGTAAACTTTTTCAAGTGCATAGCAATTAACAAGTTTGTACTTTTAGTTCCATTGCAGAGTCACTTTGTGTTGACTGTTGACTTTACGCACGCTACCATTTTCCAAGTGTCAATGGCCGATGCTAATGTTGTAGCAATCGACGTAAGTGAGACAATTCGGCCAGTGAACGCAATCTTCCACCCCCTCGACCGCAATCTGATCTACTCTGATGCGATGTACCGGGAGATTAGACAATTGTCGATGTCGGGTCGCGAATTTGTCACTCTGACTAATACAGGTACAATTGAATTTTCCATTAATTGAAATACAGTGTACCTGAAAGTAAACATAAAGATTTTTTCAGATAAATATATCTTTAGCAGGGTGGCTTATTGTTTTCTTCACTGTTTGATAATTTAAATAAAATTTTTGTCTTTAATTACGCGCAGGCACGTAGTATCAGGGGGGGCCTGCCCCCCCCCCCACTTTTTCTCCCGATATTACCTTTACTATAGAAAATGTTTAATGAAAGGAAGGTTGCCCCCCCCCCACATTTCAGCACAATGTAGTGTTATAAAGAAAATTTACCCCAAAAAGTTTGAATTGAAATATAGTCTTGAAAAAAGTTAGCCA